>JAGXCT010036183.1:32703-71590 GCA_022495035.1 Philopotamus ludificatus
GATACACAATGAAAAATTGTAAAATTTCAAATACATTGTATTTGACCGCGGCACATCTGTATTCGGCTCACGGCACACCAGTGTGCCACTGCACACCGGTTGCGGAGCACTGATATAAAGCACGACTTCCTTCTTTCTTTTTGATAAGAAATATTTGTCAGAAATTGTTCAAACAATTTCAGAGTGAAAGTTTTAATTTAAACAATAAACCTTGAAGTGAGAGGGCAGTGAAATTGGAAAATGAGAGATCAAATCTATTCTACAAATAGCAGATACAGACGGATAATCTTATTTAAAAAGAATTGGCAAGATTCATAAACAGAGTTTGTAGATAACGCATCATTTAAGATATGAAATCAAATCTGTAAGAGCTCGAATGTGTCAAAAATTAATAAAACTAGAGAAAAAATCAACATTTCATTGACATTTTGTGACAGGGGATGAGAAATGGGAAGTTATGTAGTAATTATGATGCAAAAACAGTGGATTTCTAAACGGCAGATACCACTGGCAACACAAACACTGAATCAAACGGTCTAAAACAGTGGTTCTTAACCTGGGTTCGATCGAACCCCAGGGGCTCGGTGAGTCAAAACACACACCCGACTTATTGTACGATATTATGAAAAATGATAAGGGTTCGGTGAACGCGCATATGAAACTGGCGGGGTTCAGTACCTCCAACAAGGTTAAGAACCACTGGTCTAAAAGATACTTTTGTCTGTATGGTGGGATTGTAAAGGAATTATTCATTAGAAAATTCTTAAATATGGGAAGAAAATAACGGCACAGTTTGCTGTATTAAATTGAAACGATTAAGAGAAGCAATTCGTGGAAAAAACACGAAATATTCAATAAAGAAAACATATTTTTAAAACGATAATGCTAGACTTCATACTGCTAAAATTACTCAGAATCTAGTAGAATCAAATATTTAAAAAATATCTCTATTTTTCAACAAAACTACATATTAAAATTTCTAGAAAATGGAAATAGTTGTAGCTATCGAGGGAGAATATATTATATTTATATTTGGGCATAACAACATTTTATTCAGCCATCCATATACGATACAACACGCAGATATTTGGGCAGAAATGAAACACGCGATGCAGTTATCAGGTAATCTATTTATTTTTACATTAATATCGGATCATTTATTTCAAAGAGACTACACATAAATATCAAATACTTGAAATACTCTCCATAAAGATCGAACGAATACATAAAAAAAAATAAAAAAAAAACCGTACATATTGCATTCATGAATGAGTTGTAATCGTCAAGCCTATTCAATAATAAGACGCGATGCACAGTTGCGGAGAAATCACAGACGAAGGAGCGCTTACAAATAATATTCTTAAATACCACTATCGAATAATGATATGTATTGTTAATATCTCAATATAAGTAGTAGTAGTAGTAGTAGACAACCGTCGGACAAGTTGCGATGCAAGGCCTGAATATCGTCGTTAATCGAGCGAGCAACAGATTGAGAAGACAAATGTATCAGCGGACGCCATTGAGCGATGAAAAGAAACGGACAAAACATTGCTTCATTTTAGAATGATCTTCACATAGTCGTCACACGGACCACATACACTTTATAAGACTAAATCTTTAAAATAATTACTATAATATTTTACGACATATAGTTAATAAAAATTTATAACATATCTATTAAATAGGCCTTTTCTTCAACAATACATTATAGTATACATACACACACATGCGAGTACGTGTGCGAATATCGATTGCGATATAATAAGTCGATTGTATTCGTCTCGTGTCACGCATACATACGTAGATCGACATCTGTGCGCGTGTAATATTATTTTTATCATCTATCTTTTTATTTTTATACTAATTTTTAACGATTTTTTACATACATTAAGTCTAAGAATGCCTCAGCCAGTTTTGATATGTATCGATTACAGTAAGTCTTAAAGTTTTTTTTTTAATTGAGTAAATATTTTTTTAATAAATACGTTAACACATTTATTATTTTTAATCTATGATTTTTTTTAAAATACATCATCCTATTGAATATATCATTAATAAAAGGGAATAAACATGACGGAGTAATCAAGATATTTTTTTTTTGTTAAATATTGAATCGATCAACGATTGGAGCTTTTTTATCGAGGGCGCCTCCTCGGCGGAGAATTATGCTTTACTAAAAAAATATATTTTGATGAAACAATACCGAACGAAACAGTAACAGTAATAGTTTTTCTTTATCTTTTACAAGCCAATATACGTTTGCCAGTGTCATATTACATTGAATGAATCATTCGAATTATATATGTCGCTAATATATTATTTTAAATGATAAAATGTTAACTTTGTATTCGCTAAGGTCAATATAATTTTGAATGGTTCATCCAAGATGGCGTCGGTTTTCCATATTAATGTATTTTAGTTGTGTGTTGATGGATTTAGTGCATCGGGTGCTTGTATGACGTGATGCGTTTTTCGCCGGCCGTGTGCTGGATGTCGTTGTTCTTGATCTGATCAGTGGCCACGGGACCGATGCACACGAGCGGATCCTTGAAATAGGAGCAGACCTGAAACAATTGAAAACTCGATTAAGTGTTGCCGTTGCCGAAAGTTTCAGCCGTGTTTAAAATTAATTAAAGCGGGGAGCTAATTGAGCCGCTCTGCTTATTAATCCCCCTACGACTATATCGCTTAATTAAACAAAGCATGCTGAAATGTGGTTCTACGTTCTAGAGACTTAATTAAATTCATTTTTTATTTCGATGTGAGCCACTAATTCGGAATAGTTTTATATGTCGGTTGGGGACCGAATCGTGTTAAGCCAATTTAATCTTGAATGCTACCTTTCTGGGCTGTTGGCGATGGCGACGCTGTAATTGGCAGCAAAGTCCTCGGGAAATGTCGCACTCTGCAGAAACGTGGCAATCTTCTGCGTATTGTTTGCTGGTGGATATTGGTGGTCTGCATACTCTTGGTTCGCCTGAAAATGGAATCGAATGAATAATAGAAGCATAACAGTCGCTCTATTTACACGATAAATAAATCCACCGTGTAAATCGAGACGAAAAAAAATATAACAATATGAAAAATCACGATATGCTTCACAAACTAATTAATATGACGCGTAAATGACAACGCTCTCGGCGATGTTTCGACATAGACTGAGCATCGCAGCAAGTGCGACTCATACGTTTCACTCGCATTCGGCACATCGTACAGTATGCGAGCGAGAAAAACATCGCGCGCGTGGCAACATCAGCGAATATTGTTGTTTAAATCTTTTTATTATATGTAGGGTTTATGTTATGAGTTATTCAAGAATATTAAAAAAAAAACTTAGGGTGCCCAATAGCCACGGCTAGACTAAGTAAAACGGTGGAATCGGCCGAGCCGATCCGGGGATTACAGATTTACTCATTCGGCTATTACACTATAGACGAGTACGGGATTTTATTAGGTCTTTCGTATAAATTTCCAATTTCAAAGGCAAAATTTTAAGTTTAAGAAAAATTATTTTCTTGACATTTTTACTATTACATTCTTTGGTTATCTGCCAACGAAATCGTATATACCTTTTTTAAAAAAATATTTAAATCAAAGTCGGACATTTCATATATTGAAGAACAATCTAATAACTGCATATTAGATAGCAGTGCACTACCTAAGGACTGTCATCTTCTTACAACACAAAAAAATATTTTATGGAAAAGAATAAGGAAAATTTTATCGAAATTTGTTCGATTTTAAGAAAGTTTAATGAGTTAATAGTTCATATTTCCAATTTTTCCTTGATCCATGACATCGAGTTACTCTACTCCATAACTTCCATTTTTATTGTATGGAGTAATCCTTTATTTCAAGCCCCAGTATAGCAAATACTTTAAGAAGCGAGATCCTTTCAGACACATATTTGGGTTAAGGGTTTGCATTAACCCGCATGACGAATTTATCTGCACATGTCTAAGAACAAAGGTTCTTAACCTTGTTGGAGATACTGAACCCCACCAGTTTCATATGAGCGTTCACCGAACCCTTATTTGAAAAAAATATATTTTTTCATAATATCGTACAATAAGTCGGGTGTGTGTTTTGACCTCCGCCGAACCCGGGAAACTGACTCACCGAACCTCTGGGGTTCGATCGAACCCAGGTTAAGAACCACTGTCTGAAACCGATTTTCTTGCTTTTCTTCGACGATATAAGTTTTATGCATCTTTCTTATTAGCTGAAAGTCAACATCACTACCGACTTCAATTTATTTTCTTCAATGTAATGTTTTGTCAGCTGCATAAAAAAATCAGTAATTTGTTTTTAGAGAATATTTTTAGAGGTTTTTCCAAATTTTTATCTGTATTCTAGATTATTCCATTTCTAGTTAATAATTTATGGTTTTCTTATTTTTTTCCAAACAGAAACCGTGTAAATCGAAATACGAAAAATTATTATATATGGATTTTAGAAAAATACACTATGAGTAGTGGATTTTTCTTGAGAATAATCGCGGGTTAAGCGGAATACCGACAAAGCGGCAGCGTAGGGCTCCAAACGTGCCCCTTGGTTTTATAATGACTTTTCATAGTCCAATACAAGAAAAAGAACGCGATAAAAAGGTAGAAGATGAATCAGACATCATAAAAACCAAAACAGATATCTGTTTAGCCGCCAATGTTGAAATATTATTGATTTTTTTTTAACAATTCCCTTCGACAAAGATTGTTTTGTGTTTTTAAGCGAGTTAAAAATTATTTAAGGAGTATTATGAAAGAAGAAAGATGAAATAATATAGCCACTCTATATAGAGCAAGAAATTTTAAACCGAATTGACTACTAAGTAATTGACGAATTTGCATAAAATAATAAGGAAATATATTTTTTCAATAAATTTATTCAATGTGTTATGGTATGAAATTTTTCATTACTTTCATTTTTTTGTTAATAACTTAATGAAAGTATTTTTAAAACTTTTTTTTTAACTTTAATGCAAATAAAATTTGGCTTAAGGGCCCCGAAATTTTTACTCCCACTTTACTTGATCCACCACTGAGAATAATTCTCTTCAAAATTTTTTCATAGAGAAAATTAACTGTTGAAATTTATGAAAATCAAAAAAAACGTCGATTCATAATTATTTAATTTGTGTAAATAAATACCTGGTGCTGTATCTTCGCAGAGTAGTCCAGATTCGCAGTCATTGTCGCCACGGCACAATTCACCAACTTTTCTTCCATAAAGGAACAGACAGGATCCCGTTGCTGGAAACAGTATTAACTCAGTTAGCGTCGGAACATTTAATACGATAGCAAACATTATCAAGATAAAAGCACATAAAAAAATTTAAAGCAAACAACGGTATGCATGAACAATGCGCTGAAACTCTGAAAAGGCTCACGAGCATCTTATTACGCAACTCATACCGTTCATTGTGCTGTAAAGAAAATGGTCCGGGAAAATGGCTCGCTAAAAAAAATCCCGGCATAAAGCCTCGCGAGATACAAATTGTATCATGTTTTTTTTTATTCCTCTGACAAATTGAAAGCTGTTAGACGAGAAGAGCCAAACAAATGGCGTCTTAGGACGCATATTTTTTCTTAAAAACACGTTAGAATCTTACTTCCGTCGACGTCGACGCATATGTATCCGGGGCAGCAGTATTCGTTGGCCCCGCACCTCCTTCCGTAGCACGGCTCGTCGATATCCTGCTCCGAGCCATCCTCGCTGATGCTGTTGTATCCATCGGCCAGGTTCATGTGCTGAAACAATCGAACGCATAAAATCAATAAAAACGTTCGAGCTTTGACCTCTGCGATTAATCGGGGGCGGACTAATACAATTTCCGCAGCTGTCAATAAAAGCAGTTCGGCAACAACTTTGCAAAGCCCCCGCGCAGACCATTAAAACTGTTGGATCGATAGCCAAAGTTAAATCGGCCGGGGTATTAATACAACGCGTTACATCTACAAGTAAATTTGTGTTTGAATCGGCGATATTTATGGCGCGTTTAATCTTTTCGCAAATCGCTTCATTAGCCCCGTGATTTCACCGCAATCAGGCGAAAGTGTTGGTAAAGGTCAAGCGAATAATTTACGAGTTCGGCTCGCCGCCTGATCTATGAATATCATCAAAGCATATTTGCCGCTGTGTAGGTTAATGTCAAATAGATCCGATTGCCGATCGATCTGCGGAGGTAATTGGCACGCTGATTCTATGCAAACGGACATTGTGCCTTGTGCAATCAAGAGTAATTAATAATTAAGACCCTAATCAACTCAGAGGGGCGCTCAATTATGCAGGAGAGAGAGAGCGGAACTTCCTGCAAGCATCGGGAAATTATGTCCCACGATACACGATAATTAATTCGTAATCTGTATTTAAAGACAACACAGCCATTAATAATATTCTAATATTCTATCCATATAGACAACGAAAGGGAAAATACTTGTTCTACGAACAATTTAGTACTCAATATATCATTTTCAAAATTTTCAAGGTAGACAATTCAGATAAGTAGAATTTATAATAACAAAATATAGAACCTAATTATTACATAAATTTTTAATATTTTCTCGGTCGTCCTTTTTGCTTAATCACGTTATGAATCCTTTGGGACAATTTTCAATTAAACTTCCTTTGTACCATATTTTTTATATTATTTTAATTAAATTTTCGTTACTCATATGCTTTCTTTTGTATATTTAAATCGTGATATATATGGTGAAAGTAAAAAACTAGATTCGAGATCAACATTACTAAAACCAAGCTAATGATCGTCGACAGGAGTAATCAGCTATCCAGATCTGTTAATCTTCCGGATCTGGAGAGGGTTGAAGAATGTCTTTATCTCGGATCACTACTTACGAGTAAGGGAAATTGTGAGCCGGAGATAAGAAGGAAAATAGTGATGGCTAAAAATGCGATTTCAAAGCTATCAACAATTCAGAAAAACAGGGGGATATCCAAAAAGACACAAAACGTTTAGTGCAGAGTCTGGTATTCTCAATTTTTATTACGGCGTAGATACGGCGTAGAATCGGCGTGGACCATAAAGGAAAATATGAAAAAGAAAATTGACGCCATTGAAATGTGGTGCTGACGACGTCTACTGAGAATACCATGGACCGCTAAACGCACAACGTGTCTGTCCTAAAAGAAATGGGGCACTACAAAGAAGACCGACTATGGATCATATATCTTAAAAGGATTCTTCGATACTTTGGACATATCGTCAGAAGATACGATAGCCTGGAGAAGCTCGTCGAGCTTGAAAACATACCGCTGAAGCGACCAAGTGAAGCCCACCACAGACTCCACCGTAGTTGCTGGGATGCGGGATGCAGAATGCAGAGAATCATGGAGAGACAAAATCAAGAATTTTCGGAACAAGAATGATCACGATCCTCAGACATGAGCGTGCCGTGCCGACTCGAGAAGAACTTGTGACTGTGTGAAAATTTGTGACTGCCACAAATTCTCAATGGCGTTAAGATCTGGCTAATTCTCCTTCGAAAATTTTTATTTGAAGAGACAAAAAGGTTTTTATTAATAGATCTGTTTGCAACATTTACTGCTACTAAAATAATGTTATTTGCCATTCCGAATAAATGGTACGGATTACTGTCATCTTAAAAAAATATGTCATTTGTGCTGAAAAAATGGCAGAAAATTAACTGTTCCGTTGATGAATGATAGCTCTCCAATTCCAAAATATGAGAGGTAACTTCAAATCATTTACCAGCTGGGTGTTTCACAGTCCTTCGGAGACAGTTTTGGTGCAACGGATCTGGACTGGATTTCATCTGATCCAAACAAATTAAATTTACTATCATCGGAGAATAAGACTTTTTGTCAGTCGGTTTGATTCATTTTCGCCCATTCTATCTAGTCTGGATTTTAACACATTCTTTGTTAGGAAATGTTTGTTCGCCGGATGGTGTGTACCCCAATTTCTGATCGTCTAACTAACAACTGTTTCATGTAGCTCTCCGTTACTTCCAGGCGACCTGTATCACCGATTATGCATATTTTAAAAAAAAAATGCTAACCGTTGCATTAAAGCAACCAACTGCTCTCCCAATTTCTTTACTAGACATCCCTGCGGTATGTGATAATGCCAAAATCTGAATTTTCTGCTTATTACTCAACTGTATATTTATTTTGAAAATAATTGTTTTGGCATGTACGAAGGACCCTTAACTTAAACGAGCAATTTCAAGTAAACACCCGAAATTCCAGTGTTACAATTTCACTGCTCGGTACTGTTTATATCTCTAATTTTCTCTTAATTTCGGTGTAAATAAATTATACGCCAACATAGAAAAATAAGAAATGCAACCATTTTTTATTTTTACTTAAAAAAATAATCGTGTGACACAATTACACAGATTTTTATTAAATAACGTGAAAAATCAGTATATAACAGTGATGTTAAGGTATTTTGAATAAGACAAATACTCTAGATGGAGCACCCAATGGGTGAGGGTGGGATTTGTATAAATTGTTTATGGAAGCTGTTGGACTTAAGATTGGCAAGGCAATGTATGAAATTTAAAAAGAAAAAGAGGGCCAACAGAACAAACAGGAAATTTGGATCTGATTTTTTTACTCTGAGCACTTTGATGAGACCTTATTTTTGGCGTTAATTAAAAAACAATAAAATAGTAAAGCTTGCTTGGGGTTTAACTAAATGCAATTCAGCAATAAAATAGTCACTAATGTTAAGTTTTATTTTGCTTTTTCATATTAAAAATCATATTCAAAATTAACTCTTTTATTACGGTTTCCAAAATCAATTTAGTAAGATTATTTTCTGGAGTTGTGATATAACGAGCTAAAAAAATTTGCCATCTCTGGTATATAATATAATTGTTTAATTGTTTATTGAGGCGGAAAAAAAACGAAAATCCAAAACGCACGCAAAAAAATCACCTGTTTCAAACAATTTACCTACGACGTTATATATTTGAATAACACATTTAATTAAAAAACTTTAAACTTGTATGGAAGTTCTTTGCGAAACTTGGTGGTTTAAGGGAGGTAAAGTGTTGAATTGAATTTGGAACTTAACGATAAATTGTAAAGGTTTTTTGTAAAGAAAATAATTTTTAAAACTTTTTTTTTCAAATAAGAGTAGGTATATTAAAATAGTATATTTATCTGATATCTTCAATAATTTAAATAACGTGAATAATAGTATGGACCAATTTGCATACCATTATTATACGAAAATATACTAAACTTTGAAAAAGCGATCAAAGTTTTATTATAATTTTCAACATATTCAATGAAGCTCGATTTTTTCAACAATAATGAATATTAAATCAAATGTAAAAGATTTTTTATTACAATTTTGGTCCATTTAGCCACTGACTGTTGTCAATGTACAACATTATACGACGTGCTCGCTATTAACAGGATTAAAAGTAAGATCAGCCTGTAATTATTAAATTAAAGCTCACGGCAGTTAAGTAGCCCTGTTGCGAATCAGACAGAGAGGAGCAAAGTAACTATTTAATTTTACGCGATCGTAAAAGCTGAGTACGAACTAAACAATAAAGTACAAACTTTCAGTTTATGTGGAAATCCAATTTTAAACTAATTTGTGTAATTATATCCAACAATAGAATATCACTGAAACTCAATCTCATTTAAATTTACAGAGATATTAAAAATTGGTATAAAACAATAGAGTATCTGAAAAAAAAATCGGATTTTAACTGCTCAAGAATCTGTCTATTGTATTGATAATTAAGACATTAATAATAAATTTTAATTGTTACGATATTTTATATGAAATTTCTTGATATTACAAGAGAAAATGATCGTGTAACAGAATTTTTTCACAGACTGCTGTGCTAAATTATTTAAAAAAATAAAGTAGAAGAGAAGTACTAGGGTTAGTAGCGTTAATATAAATAGCTAATAAGTGGTAAAAGGTTCTGAATAAATTAAGCGACGTTAATGAAGTACCTCGCGACTCCTGAGAGCAAAAACTACGTCGGATAGGGAGTTAAAAGCAATTTTGGTTTATCACGGCGCCCGAACACTCTGTCCCATTACTTTACTTTTTTGAATAATTGATGGAGTCGAGGCCGAGGGCTGGACTCGCGACAACGACCATATCCATAATAATTGGAATTAAAGCAATTACGAAAGCGAGATGGAATCGCAGAGCGGAGAAATTCGCAAAGTGTAGTGTCGAATTACAAAGGGAAATGGAAATTGTGTCTAAATCCGATCCTTTTGAAGTCGCGCTAAATATATTTGACGACAGGGGATCACAGCGCCGAAAGTATGTACTTATCGGGATGAGATTGACATTTCGATACGGGGCGTGAGAAAACACAGGAACGAGACAGCGATGAAAAATAACGTGTTTTTCCGTTCACGCCCGAAAAAGTGAATAATGGATTTTCCTTCGTCATACAGCGTATAACAATATGTAGAATAATTTTTATACAGGATGATCAAAGACAATATTTCGCATCGTTTGATACATTGTTAGAAATATTAGTTAGAAAACTTATTGAAAACGTTGAGAAAATTTATTTAGTAATAAATATATGTTTAACATCTTATCTTTTTAAGAGTTTTGTATAAAATAAAAAAATAAAATAAAATGGCGATCTCATAAATTGCAGTTTTTATTATAACTCATCCCAGGACACACGATGAATATGATATGAAACACGTGAATGCTGTAATATATTTTCAGGTTAAAAATCGTTATTTTAAAGGGATAGAAAGGTGTCAAATGCCCAATTTCTCTGTTATTTCTATCGCATTTCCTAAGTGCATTCAGAATATGTTTACTAAGTTTCAAGGAACTAATTTATTGAGGAAAGAATTTTTATCAATTACAGAATTATCATCTATAAAAGATTCTGAAGTCACTTAAACGACTTTACACTTGATGTGATGATGAATAATTATTTTATTGAAAATATTGGGGAGACTAATACGACTTTCCAAGAAGAGCTGTTAAAAGTAAGATGTGACGAAGAGAGTAAATATAATTTTGATAGTGGCGGATATGAAAACCTATGCATAAATAAACAAAAACCTGCATTTTATACAATCTAAGGGAATCAGGCTTTGGTGCTTCAAGAATCTCATCAATATCAATAATTCAGTTAATTTATAGTATAATATTAGATAATTTCTAATCAATTTAGGGGGTGCAGAAATACATCATGAAATTAAATTTTCTGTGAATTATAAACATATACAAAGTATTCTTCTAAAATAACATATTTTTTTCTAAGCCTCTACTCATTAATTACGCTAAATTAATTCAATACGGAATCGGTAAGGTTTCCTAGGGTAGTTTTATGAAAACTGCAATAATAGGATATATAATTTTTTCAATTCATTTTCATTATAAATATGGAATTCGTGGTGAATTAAAATCGTTTACAATTCTTGAGAGAATATAAAAAATATTCCAAAACAGTTTAACTTTTTTTAGAACTATTTTTTTTCTAGATTTCTTGAAAGAATGTATTTATTTTAAACAAATTTAATAGGATGTAAATCACTTTTGTTATGGATAATAAAGAGTTAGAATTCTGAATTGTGCTTTTTATTTATAATAATTTACGTCCTACTAGAGAAATTAAAAAAAATTCACCAGTAATCTTCATAAGTATAAGTTATATATCTTCTTTGCACTCAGCATTTATCTTTTTATTCTTCTTCTTCAATTACCTTGGTGGGGATATACTAGTCCTTGTTTTTTCTTCATATATTTGTCGATTTTTAGCAAACTGCAACAATCCTGGAGCTTCCGACTCACTGAAGTTGCGAGTATTGCGAAGCCATGACAGCTCCTTTCTTCTCAATCACCGTTTACCTTCTACTTTTTACACCATGATGGTGTGCAGAAGATGATACTTTGGTCCAAGGATGAAGTGTCTAAAGCAATAAATATAACGTGTCCAAAAGTGTTCACTCCTTCTCAAAGGCTTCGTAAAATTAAAAAGAGATTTTCGGTTGAAAGATAGTCTTGTTTTCGCGAATATTTTTTTGTTTTTAAATCATCTCGTAGCTAGCTAACAGAAATTGCGTTATAAAGAGAAAAATAATCCTTGTTTGGTCGATAAGAACATCCGCGCTGATTTGTAACGTTCTTTGAAAAGAAGCAGACGAGTATAATCGTCAAAAGGAAATACGACGAACGGCTTTATCCGCCACTTTTCCCGGATAATGGCGGGCATTATGTATCAAAAGCTTTCAACCTACCTCTCGCAAAATACGATTTCCAGCCGGTGTATTAAACGACCAGGCCAACATTTGCTTTAACGATCTCGTAACCAGATAATGGCGGGGCTCGAAATTCGCGATACGCGATCATAATATTATATTTTCTCGGCGATATGAAATATTTATAGCCGAGCAAAAAACATATAATAAATATATCAAAGGGTCGCAACAAATGGCCAGTGTTGTAGAGCAATTTTCTTTGTAAGAGACACAAACGAGGCTCGTTAAGCTGATTTTTTTTGTTTTTCCATTTTTAGACGCCGATGACGCGGGGTTTGATATTTTCATTCATTACTTCACCAGGGTCAGAGACGCGATTATTCAAATTGCCAGCAAAAAATACAAATTGATGGATACAAAATATATATTATAATTTAAAAAATATAATATAATGTAAAGACTTCGTAAAGGCGTTTGATAAGGTCGACATACTAGATTCATTTCTAAATTAGATAGTTTTGGATTTTCATACAATCTCTTACAGTTTTTCTCCACATATTTAAAGGGGAGGAAACATTACGTGATGTATGACTCCCTAACGTCATATGCTTACGGTGCAACTTCGGAAATCCCACAAGGTTCCAATTATTATTCGTTTTATTTATAAACGACATACAGCATGTTCTTTCAGATTACTTAAAACTATATAAATCAGTTTCCTCAGTTGCAATGATGCTCTTTCGCTGCAGCTGAACATCAACTATTTGCTCCAATGGGCATCTACTAATCATCTCCCACTTAGTGTTAGTAAATGTCAGGAAATGATATTTTCGAGATCTAAAGAATTTCTAACCTTTGATTACATGATTGGGAACCCAACTCTTCAATTAAAGATCTGGGAATTCTGTTCGACTCTAAATTTAGGTTTAATTCACATGAATATGAAGTATGTAATAGATCTTCAATAGGCTTTGTCTTGAAAAATTCTCATTACATACATTTTCTTCCGTCAAATGTGAAGACAGGTGCACTTAGAAACTCTCCGGTAACCAGAGCTATTGCTCTGCTCAACTACTTGGCCGAATATATAGATATATTTGATGTTAAATATCGCCGTTTCGTCGATATTTTATATGAGATTTTATAATTCTTTACTTTTCTCTATTGTTATTCTTTTCTTTGTTGTTATATATGTTATTTTTTCACGTTACTATAAGGTTTTTATGCGTGATTGACGACTTGGGTTATTTTATAATGCCAATCACGCATTGTCTTCATGAAAAATGAATAAATAAAAAAGTTAAAAAATAACTTAGTTATACCAGTGCTATACAATTCATTCATTTGTTTTATTTGAAAAATGATCTATTATCCTGGCACCATATGACACTTCGAATATCCTCAGGCTAGAGAAAATCCAGAAGAAATTCTCAAGATATCTCTACATGAGGGAATTTGGATTTTACCCGAGCTTATATCCCAGAGTATGGATCCAGAGAGAAAGAAGGTCAATTTACTTAAAAAGCACTTCTTTAAGCTGTTGGTTGACGTAGTACATAACCCCCTTGTACTATGCGAATTTCCCCCAGGGGCGCCACCTCACTACTATCGAGCTAGTTCGCGTCTGCTTTTTCTTCCACTAAATGTGGGGACAGGTGTTCTCGGAAACTCTTCGGTAACCAGAGCTATTACTCTGCTCATCCACTTGGCTAATTATGTAGACATTTTCAATGTAAAGTATGTCCATTTTGTTGATCACTTATATGAGATTATATAATATTCATAAAACAGTGCAATTAATGATGATACTTGATCTTATATATTTTTTTCATATTTTATATACATTTTTCTTATATGCCCTGATTTTTACTATTTTTTTGTCTGTTTTAACTTTTCTAATTATTATTAGTTGGCGCATCGGATCACTCTGCAATGATGACCACGCGTTGTCTTTTAATAATAAATAAATTTAAATATTTTTGATTGATTTCTATAATGGAGGAATGATCAGTCACAACAGTGATTACGCGTAAACACGATACTCAGCCGATATTCCCGTTCCATGCAGCCTTATTGCACTCATTAAAATGTAATAAATCAATGATTACCAGTAGTGAATGAATGATAACGGCGCGCTCGTATTACAAACAAGTTAGTCTATCGCCAGAAGATTGAGTGATGAGTGGGAAAGCTGAACCCGATGAACCCATCAGCGAGCACAGTTATTCAATCACTATTTGCATGGGATTATTCCATCGAACTACATAGATACACCATCGATATCGTGATTATAATTTATTCGTTTATTATATACATTATATGAATGCGAGTTAACATAATAATATTTTTTAATTACTTATCAAAGCGATTTCCGCTAAAAAAATACGCTAAGCCTTTTGGGGTTTCGTTGGAAATTTAATATAACCGACAAAGTAAAGTAATCCTTCTATTTTACATTTTAATATTAAAATGAGTGTAAATCGAGAGGGCGTAATTAATAAAGAGCCCCTCCGGTTGTTTTTACTTAATTTAAAATATAATTCATACCTGTAAATAGGGCTGGACTCTATATTGGGACATGCCGTGTCCACCATAGCCCATGTTGGCCAACATTTCGGGGCTAAACCTGTTGAATAAACCACCCCATGCCACCGCAGGAGTCGCGATCGCAGCCAGGGCTGCCAACAGCGTCACGAGTTTCACGGCACACATTTTGAAAATAGTACAGATTTGGTAGGCCCGAACAGTCTTCCTTTTCAATTGCTGAAATCGGTCTGAAAATAAAAAAAAAATTTTATTTACAATTGAAATACATTTATTATCATAAATACTAAATACAAAGTTGGGAATAAAATATAAAAAATTATGGTAGCTGATAAATGGATCAAATTTATTTTCTAAAATATTCCTATGATGAATGACGAACTAATGTTATTCAGTGTATCCGTTTGGTTAGAACAAATTAAACTTAATGTTATTATTACGCACTGATATAGGAATTTCTTTGTTTTTTTATGATCATTGTCCTATTGGGACTTGCGCAATACTAAATTTAATTAATTAAGCTTTCATTGTCTGTTAGTTATTCCGATAGGTTTCTCCATAATGGCTCTTTATTAATTAAATTAGCAAAAAACACGAAATTTTTCATGAAAAATGTTTCGTGATCAAAATACATCGATTAGCTTTAACGTTTTTCCCGCTCGATTTTTACTGTTTTTTATCTATTACGTATTTTTTGTAATGAAAAACAGTAAAACAATAATCTAGCTTTTAAAAAAATAAGAATTAATCGGAAAAAATCATACTTACAAAAATAAGGCCCTAGCTATAAAACATGGATACTATTTGTATACAAAAATAAATAAACAAAGGATAATGAAATGCTAAAATGCTAAAAATCTAAGACCCGGTCTTATTTTTGCAATAATATATATTTAGAATATATCCATAATTAGTGTCGTATTTTATCAATGATCTCAGATTTTGTTCTTAAAAATCTCTTTAAAAAAATATAGAATATGGTGGACGCCAAGTTTCTTTTTTTTATCTCGAATAACTATTTTAATATGAATCCTACATATCACATACTTTTTGTATTTGTCTAAAAAAAGAATAAATATTATAAATAATCATTGACCGAAATTGCGAAAAAATAAACAGACGCGATGTTTTTTCTCGCTCGTATTCGGTACGATGTGCCAAGTGCGAATGAAACGTACTAGTTGACACGTTCTGCGAGAATTCGGCGGTCGCAGTAGTCGGCAGCGTGTCCTCAGTCTGCGGCGAGACATCGCCGAGTGCGCTTCTCATATATATACGTCATATTAGTTAAAATTAGTTAAAAAATCCAAAATATTGATCAAATTATGAAGCATTTCGTAAATAACTATTTAAAATCTTAGAATAATCCATAATTTTTAAATAAAGTTAAGACATTGATAAAGATTTCATCAATAGCTTGACTTGAAATGCTTGGGGTCTATTTTCTATTATAAATTGACCCCTTTCAGATTAGCTATATGAGGACGGGCTTCGTTTCAAAGCAGGATTATTTTATGATTTTTCACTAGATCTATCATCTTTTGACATAATGTTACACTTAAATGATTTAGTTCATCATAATAATCAGTGGCGGTTCGTGGGAAAAATATTTAGGGGTGCTGCGGAATTTTACTAATTAAAAAAGTATATTCGCTCATATTTTATTTAAAATATAAGACATATAAGATGAGGTAAAAATACAAAATATTATTAACAATAAAATATAAATGACAAGCGACACGTAGCTCAAAGAAGCTGTGAGTCAGTATGACTGCGCTAAATTGAGTCAATATGATTACACCGAGGCCCCCCGTCCCGCCACCGTCCCGCATCCGTCCAACATCCGACGCTAATAGCGCTGACAAGCAGTTAAACAGGGTAATATCTCTGGTTACCGGAGAGTTTCCGAAAGCACCTGTCCTTACATTTAGTGGAAGAAAAAGCACACGCCAACGAGCTCAATTATGTAAATTTACACGCGAAAAATTAATCGACCTCGGATGAAGGTCCATTCGTCACTCCCAATATTTTTCAGATATCGCTCCATCTGAATACCATCTTTTAAGATATAAATAAATAAATATATAAATAAATACAATATAAATATAAATATTACACGTTACATTAATTATGTATTATAATGAGAATATTATCCACTAACTATGAATCGTAAAAATAATTTAAATAATTAAAATCGTATTGAATTTTTCCAACAAAAGACGTAATTTACAGCGAAAAAAGGTTGCATGTCAGAATTTTAAATTTAACTTTTCACCCTCCAAGGACAACGCTGAATTTATACCTTGAGTTTCCGCGAAATACTTAAGGTCAGAGTAATATACATATGTACCGACTTTTTATAATCGCGTTCCATATGAATAATTCATTATTCCATAATCATACATAAAACATATGTAGAATTTTATATTCAAAAAAAACCTTATTAAAATATATTTTTTGCGGTAAAAATAACATTATCATCGAAACGGCCTTATCAAATATGCACCATTTTTTTCACACACCTACGCTAAATAGTATGTTCAGCAGAACCGGGATAATGTATGCACGGAAGTGTAATGGAGTATCGTACCGGAAGCATTTTCAGATATGCAAGAAGTCAAAGGTCCTGTTTATAAATAAGCTGAAAATAAAACCAAGGTCATGCCGTATTCTCGTTTCGTTTTTAACAGTTGGAATAATTCATCCGATGTACCCGTGTGAATGCGAGCCGAGTTACGCATTCTCATTAATATGTGAACTAATTGAACTTGTGACATTAAAACGCTGACTTTGTGTACTGATTTTTCTTATTTATAGCATTTTATGTAAATCGCAGGCTTTGAAAATCTGACTAAATACAATTTAATGACGCACCTTTATCAAAATATTACATTAATCCTTGTCAAATAATTCCATTCAAAATTACAACGAATAATAATTTATAAGCCAGGGATTATGTATGGGTCCAGATGTATCCATTGTTATTTAATATAAAAATAAGTACCGACAGAGGCGGCTCGTTCTTAGGGGCAACCGGAGAACTGCCCCACACACATTTCTTCTAATAAAAAATAATAACTAACTGAAATATGCGAACATAACCGCATTCGTATGTATTTCAGCATTCTTGTATTCGATCTTGTTGTGTGATCGCTAGCTTTAATGTGAACGAGTATTGTTGTTTGGCTAGGTAGTGGAGATAAAGGGAAAAGTTCTGCATTACCGCATACAGAAGGTCACTTCTCGTTTGCTGCCTAAAGCTTTATTTGAGGCAGACCTGTATATGCCCCGTTGGTCTATATTTTCTATTCAATTCGAAAAATAAACGACACCTATATTTTGCATTTCCCTTTTCTGGAATTTTAATATCATCATCAACTGATTGATAATTTTTATTAAAGTTTCCATAATTCGATCGATTCCCTATTCAAAATTTTCGAACGCTTCGAAAGTTTAAATAAATAAATAAATACAGTCAGCCCTCCTATAACGTTTCCTCTAAATTGCTTCTTTTTACAAAATGTTAATATTTTCGAGGTAAAATTATATATTTCGTAATAATACATTGTCCAGTGAAATAAAGGTCAATGCTCTTTGGTTGACACGGCATAGTGATTGAGAGGAAACGTTATAGGAGGGATGACTGTACATAATAAAAACGATTTTCATTTGTTCTCGTAAGAAATGTAAATAAAAAATATTTTTGTTAAATTTTGCTCAACAAAAATAATTTTCTTTGCCTCAATGTACTAAAAATATATAGGAATAATTTTTTTTTAATAAAAGGGGTGGTGGTACTTCAATCTCATTATGTCTCGACTGCTTTTAATGTCAGGAGACGCCCCTGGGTACCAATATTTTGGATTGAAATATATTTAAATATAAATTGGATCCTTCAAATTTTGATGGTAAAGGTCGAAATCTATATCTCATTTTGTCGCTAAAACGATTCATATTTTTAATATTATATCATCTGTTTACGATATCTTTGGGAATACATGTAAATATCCGCATTGCACCAATAATATACGCGAAATTGTTTTTATTTTATCTCGAAACCATGACGAATTTGTCATAAAAATGTCAAAATTCTTTATTTCATTTCGTGAAAGAAAACCGCTTAGGGGATATAAAATATAATACAAATTAGGCTGAAAACGCGCCTCGGGGAAATTATGTTTCACGGGAGCGACAAAGCGTTATGATGAAATTACGAAATCATATTATACAGCCTCTCATTACGGCAAATTATCTAAAATAAATATATTCGCGTATGAAGGGCTCGAGTCTAAACGCTTAATAACATTTACGTACCACCGGCCACACATAATTAATGTCGTAGATTATCCAAAATTAAATTTCCCTCGGGGAATTTCCACTTGGAAATGGCGTTTGATCATAGAATTCGAATTAATACTCGATATGTTTTGAATATTATAAATACGAGTTCATACATAAACATCTGACGGAAATCTGTTTATTATTTACTTTTTAAAAATAAGGTCGCAGTAACATAAAGTAGACAATGAAAATTTTTCAATTTAGAAAATTTCGAGAAGCATAAAAGTTTTAATTAAATTTTAATAAGACGATTTCTAAAGAATTATAATTAGAATGAATCCGCTTGTCATAATAATAATTTTAAATTAAAAAAAAAGATGATAAAGAGGATTTTTGACTCGAATAAAACATTTTTTCGAATAAAGAATATTTTCGCGACGCAAAAAATGTTTCTTTTCATAAAAGAATAGCCTCCGGTTTGATGAAAAATATTTTTACTCAAAGCCATTGTGTAATAATAATATATTGGCGTTTTTCCGTCATCCGCACCTATTTATATATCCGTTCAAATAAAAAAAAAATGAATTTCCGATACAAATATAAAATTTATGAAGCATTGCTCTGAAATCGAATTTTTATCGAAGTAAAGCAGAATTTACGAGTCTCAGGGGTTCAATCTGGTATGATATTCAAATTTTGTATGGAAATAACACGGAATCTCCACGGTGAAATCGACAAACAGTAAACCGTGTTATGTCTTCCATTATATTATATCCAAAACATATTTGAAATAATCCGGAAAATACGCAACAAATATTATACGCATAAAAAATACATATGAACAAAAATATCTATGACCCAAATTTTATGAATATAGTCATTTTTTAATTTTTTTTTTTGAGTCGTGAAGCGATTACATATTAGTATATTTTTATATAAGATATTAATCCACTTTCCCTCATTTCTGAGGATCGTGGCCATGTGCATGATTCCCCTTATGGAGGACCATGGACATGGTTTTCATGGGAATATATAGTGCAGTGGTTTTCTGCTGCCCTTCCAACTTATATTTTTGACAATTATTTTTTTGTGAAATGAAGATCGTTAGCCTTTATCCCACCCCTCTGTTGACCAGCGCCACTTAGAAGTATTCAGAATGGTCACCCATCTGAATACTATCTGCGCTTATTGGCAATTAACTTTAACAATCATAATTTGATTGTAATTACCTCTAAGCTATGACGGGTATTTATTTAATAATTAATCAATTATCCGGAGAAAAATCCTTTTTTTTTACGTACTCTTGTTTGAGTTCGTCACTGCGTGTAGGCTTTTTATGACTTCGTCAGTCGACGTCACATATGAGTTCGTCAGTCGACATCATGTATGAGTTCATCAGTCGACGACAGTAAACGGCATCAGGCGCGTAAAAAACTATTAACAAGATTTATGGACATATAGTGCTAACTGAAAACAGATGCCAGAGGATTACAGGACGTCTTTAGATCAGGAAGATCCTAAAAATTCGATGACAACGTGCTGAAATCCCTAATTGAATCCGGTCCTTGCTCTATTATAAAAGAATTATCCCAAACAATCGCAACTTGAACATCGATGATATATAAAATTGTAAACGCCTCGGCAAAGTAAGCAGGAAAACAAAGAATAAATTGTACAGATTTTTGTTTGCAAGCAGTGGCGAGCCGTCCATATGGCCAGATTGTGCGGCGCACACAAACATCAAGAGGGAAATTTTTTTAAAATATAAAATTATAATTTAATAAAATGAATAACATTTCCAAAAATCGACATCAAATAATGTGAAACAATACAAGTGATTGCCCGTAGTTTTAAGCTCACCAGACAGTACAGGGGCACTAATTGAAGTTCTGCACACAGGCGCCGCACATTGTTGACTTGCTATATTGCATTGTCGATTTGCAAGTAAAAAATCTCAACCTTTTTGCAGCGAATTGTGCTCAAAAACGAGAAATGGATAGTTTACGATAAAGTAAGAAGAAAAAATCAATACCTTCCCAAGAAACAAACACCCGTCCCTACCCTTAAAACCAGTATTAACAGTTCTGAAGGTTATTTTATGCATTTGATGGAATATGGGTGGAATTATTAACTATAGCTTATCAAAACCAGGCGAAACCATAGCTGCCGAAATGTATTGTTGCTAAAGCTGAAGAAAAACATCCGAATCTATATAATAGAAAAATAATTATTTTCCAAAACGACATTCCCACAAAACTAACATCGCCGATGAAAAAATAAACAACTGAATTGGAAAATATTTTCCCATCCTCCGTATTTTCTAAACACAAGATCTTAAAATTATTACCAATTTAGATTCTTAGAACAATCACTGAATAATAACAAAAAATGCAGATGTTTTATTTATATTATTATTATTTATTCAAATGGCCTTCTAACCCGAGACGGGTGGTTGCCATTTAGAGGACACTACGCAATCTCCAGCAGATACGCGGCCAGACTCAGACTGAACCCTGAGGCCAGGATTGTGCTGGTTGTCCTCTAGGTTAACTAGGTTATTCAATACGGGCCAGGTCGCAACAATAAGCCCGGGAGCCGAGCTGTTAACGCGGGGCTTAGAGCCGAGTCTTATTTACTCTATCGCATGATTGGATGCTACGGGCACCTCCGGTAGCACATCTGTCACTGAATCGGCACGAAAAGCGGCCTGGGCTCCTCACAGTTCCATAGTATATACTGAATCATGATTGTGACCAACCGCGATCGCTACCACGTCCGATACCGACACGCGACAACACTCGACTCTTGATGGAGTAAAAAATCATTTTGGTTCATATTGCGTCAAAACCTTCTAACTTTTTTAAAAAATGCATGCTGAATAAAGAAATATATCTTAGCCAATTATTTTGTTAATAATTTGAAACACTCCATAATAAAGCTTTTATGCATGTTACGGTGAAACGACAATTTAGCGCATATTGCATCGGAGCCGACGATTGCGCTCCGATAAAAATAAATAACGTCATATCCACGTCGAAAGAAATACATATAATTGAACGTTATAATAAGTATAACATAATTAAATAATTATATAAAATCGAAAATGTTCTTAATCGCCGAGACACTATTTTCTAGACATTTACGCAAATTTCGACTACGCTCGAAAATTTAAAGACTTTTAATTTATTTATGCATTTGGCAGATTTTTGTTTATCGCGCCAGACCTTATAGTACATGCCAATGAGTTTGTGTATAAGTTAGAACTTGTTATTGCATTAAAAAAATGTACACAATAAAGCTTTTATGACTTTTTTTGGAAAATAGCCGACAATTTTTTTTTTTTACTTTATTGGCATAATGACGTTATTTGAAAAGAATTAAATAAAATTGAAAAGAAGTTTAAGAACCCTGAATAAAATTTTATAAATAGTAATAGTTTAAATATGATGTGTTTATATTTATGAATTATGTCAATTATCAGTGTCCCAGGGCATGCGATTACATTTGTGTCAGCGAAAGAGGTTTAACTCTTTGAGGTATAAACATTTTTTGAAAAATGTCGTGAAAAGAAATAAGTAGTGTTTTATTATTTAAAATATTTATTAATACATATTTTTTTAACAATCTCGTGGAAGAAATCGGAGCTTCTGTCAGCATGTTTCACAATTAAATGTGGTTATCCTTTGGGAATTTTTTGATCACAGCACACTGATTAGTGCATAGTCTTGTTTTCATTTATTTTTCCATCCAAGTGTCGCTCTTAAATTTATTAGAGTCCCATCAGAGCATCTCTCTTCATTAGTTAGCCGAATCCTTCCAAACAACAAGAACTCTGATAATTAACAATTCTTGACGATTTTTTTTATGGTTCAGAGGCTTTCCGTTTCCCTTTATTGCAGATTATTTGCGTAATCTGTATGTATTGTAAAACAAATACTTCTCCTCTTGTTTTTCATATTAAATAATATGACGTTGCGCACTGGTCAGCAAAATTTATTAAATGAAAATTCTTCCACACCATTGTCTTATTATTCTCTGCTCAATCTTCTTCTAATTGTGATTGATAATGAAGTATATTTAGTAAATAGTATTGTAACAAATATTTATTTATCTCTCTAATCTAACAGTGGAGTCTTTTCTTTGCTGTATACTATTTTCTTCAAAATAGCTAATCTTCTATTTTTTTAACATCAATTATAGCTTTTCTATTAACCATTATCGACTTTGTTTTATTTTTCTCCGCACTTAGTTGTCGCTATCCACAATTTTCGGGGCCGAACTGTCCGCGCCGAATCGTTACTAGAAAATTAGACGTGTAGATACTGACGATAACCTATTCGATTAGATAACAGACGACAAAAGCATATTGAAAAAGTATGTCCAGAGAAGAATTTCATCAAATGAGCCGGATACAAATTCTGTGCATAAACATAATAAGCTTCTTTAATGTATTAATAACTATGTGTATTGTTGCGATTTGTTGTATTTTGCAATGCTTTAATTAAATAATAATTGTATCGTCCTTTGATACAACTTAATTAAGATCGTAATCTTCGCTGGTTGTATAAAATGGCTTCGAGCCATTTTATTTCTTCTCTGCCTACGTACAACATTGCTGTCAGCCGCTGTTTACGTCTTCATCTGGCCTTTCATAAACTCCCAACACATTCAACAAACGGACTTCGACAGAACAAAGGGAGCTGGATCTTTTGATACGCGGAGCGTGTACTCCCCGGTGCGCTTTATGAATGAAGCGTAGCGTGTCTACGTGTCTACGAAGTTATATGAGCTGTGCCATATTTCAGCGCGACGACCTTAGCGCCTAAATAAATAACGACAGCAATTTGGCCAAAATCTAAAATGCGTTCCGCTTAGCAATCTCGTGCAAATTTCGTTTTCCATATTTCCCTTTGAACTCAATATTAGATTCGATCTTAAATCACCGAGGAAATGGGGCGTGTGTGTGTGCGCGTATTTGCGGTAAAGGTGGTTGCGGGGGTGGCTCATTTTTTAAATCTTGTTAAGTACAAGTCGGTTCGCGAAAGTTCTTGACGCTTTTACGTACATTTTGTTTTGGTACAAGTACGTTATTAAAGTACCGCCCGCGGAGAATATTTTTTAAAGTGAGTCGACCCATCTTTGGGGAATATCATGATAATATTTTTAATCTCGCCAGTTATATATTTTACTCAAACTGTTGAAATATTAAATAAACAATTTAATCTGTAAAATCATATGAACACAGATTATCTTAGCCGTGGCAAGTTTTTGATTTTCTCGAATAATTCTTTTAATATAAATCCTATACGCCACATTTTTTTTCTATATTTGTTTAAAAAGGTATAAAGAATGAATATCATAAATAATCAGTCTCTTATTGTCCGCATTCGTGAAAAATAATAAAAACAATAATATTCGCCACTGTTGCCGCGGGCGCGATCTTTTGTCTCGCTCGCATCCGCTACGATGCCAAATGCGAGTGAAACTGTGCGATTAACACGTGCCGCGAGAATTCAGTCGGCGGCACGTCCTATGCGGCGGAACTTAATATTGAAGATATGCGACCAATTCCATTTTTTTCGATATTCTTGTATGAAAAAGTTCTCATACAAGATCTGCTTTAAGATATTCATAAAAGTATTTTTTTATTTAAAAAAAAATACAACAATAATCTAATTTTACCAAGTGTTCTAATATTGGAACACTTTGTTTTTTATCACCACTCCAATATCAACTGCCGACTATAAAAACTGTTTTGCATCAGTCGATAGCTGACCAGTTCGAGAAGCGGCAGTAATTTTTCATGTTTAAACTTGTGAGAGTGAATCGGGGGTTTTTTAAATCATAAGTTAAGTCAACTTTTAGTGTCATTTTTATATAATGATCTAATAATTATAATTTATCATTGTTTTATCTTATTTAATTTTTCTAGCGGTTACTTGCATACATGCTCAGTGTGCCAATTTTGGAAAATTTTGGAAAAGTCGTGTAAAATCAATACCCGAAAAAGAGAATATTTCGTTTTGTGTCATAAAAAATAATGTTTAATTGAAATTATCAGGGATTATGAAAAAGATCAAATTGGTTAAATGCTGTTTTATTTATTTTAATTTAATTTAATTGAATTTTTTACGCTGGTTATTTCGATTTATAAGAGAAAATGTTCGTAATCAAGATGAAATACATTAATTTTTCGATTTACGATGGTTTTTTTTGGCGATTTTGTGATAATTCTTGTTGGAAATTGGAAAGAAATTATTGACATTTCTAGTTTTTTACATGTCTTTTTTATTTACGGGATTTTAGATATAGAAAGTATCTACCTAAGAAATCAAGGGATGGGTGTATTTGACAGCTAGGAAGCTAGACAGTTTTAGGAAATGAATAAATAATTTTGCGCTCAGCGATTTTTTTTAAAACGACAACACCGATTATGCATCAGCCTCCATATTCAACGGACATAATCCTACATTTTGTATGAGCGCCATGTATTTTTTATGCAGTTTTTCATCGAGCGTATCTACCGCGAAAATTGAGAGAAGAGAGTGTTTATTAATATACGCTTTTAAGTAATGAATAAATAATCGTATATTTAATTTAATTAAAAAAATGCAGTCTTTGAGTTTCGCGGGCTTTATTGTTCGCTGTCGAAAAGGTTTCGCGTTTTTTGCTCAACATTTATTTATTTGTGGGAATAATATTTGGCCGAAAACAACACTGAAGATGTATCAGCCTCCGTATTTGAAGATGAAAAAAGCATGAAATAACGACAAGGAGATTTGTCTATTCTTAAGTCTTAGGAAAAAAATAATAGATAAAATAAACACGTGGTTTTTCATGGAACAGTATATTTTTGTTATACCAAAGCAATATTGTTTAAAATTCTTTTATAAAAAAATAATGTTTATTTCTGACTTTTCCTATTATTGAATTTATTTGTGCGAAAACTACCTTCAGCTAGTTTATTTGACCGGAATAAAAAGTTACACATAGAAGTTTGATATCCGACCCATGTCCGAAATAAAGTAACCACGCACGAATTTGATCGCAAAGCCCAAAGAAATGCTGATACGTTATTGCAGAGTAACAAAGCCAATAAAACAAAGAATCTCGCGATAATAAACTTCTAAATAAAATCGTAAATAATTCCACGCCATTATAATAATTAAAGCGTAATCTATTTATTATCATTTAAAAAGTTTCAAGACGCGTTTGGGTAATAAATTAAATAGAGTATGTGCTCTCGGGTAAATTGAGTAAAATTTAAATGCGTTACGCAAGCCAAAAAGCCTGAGAACCACTTATTATAATCAACCGCCTGTTGAGAAATTAGAATTTCAGAAGGACTCGGGCAACGTGTTCACGGAGCGCAAGGAAATAATATCTCGAGCTGATTAAATTGGGACCGGAAGGATAATTAGGATTCAAACAGCCGTAAAATTGGACCGAAATGGCGGCTGTGCGCCATCGGATGAATTTTCATCCTGCACGCGCAGCAGCTCGATGCACAAATAGTGCATCGGGAAAGCCTTGGCGCCGAGGAAAATCGTTGCCGCAATTTGTGCCGCTCGGGTCAAGGATTTCTTCCCCTGCAACTGTTGAAATGTTTCAATGACGTAGCATGTACGGCCACACCTGCCTCAACACCTAATTATGTTTAATGGACCGTCTATTGTGCCCACATTTATTGTGAATACGTGGACACGAAACTCTCCTGGGATGTATGTATATATATACACGCATACATTTTTGAGGTAGCCTTGGCGCTTACAACAATCCCTTCAGGGCGAGCGTGTAACATTACCGTACTATAAGCCCCCGAGGATGACCCGACCAAATTTCTTGTAATAATAACTTGGCTAATTCCTACAAATTTCGAGCATAATGCAAGGGTCGTACCGTGCCCACGTGAAAACAATGCCAATTAATTTAATTACAATATTCTCTTCGTCAAAATAAATAATCATTGTTGTTTTCATAAATGATAATTTTTACTCGTTTACATTTTTATTAGCCCAGGGCGGTAGAAACAACAAAGCAGAGAAAGAATAACATTTACGCTACAAAATATATACCAACACACATATATTATATGAGTATGAGTGATTCGATTTTATTCAACGTGCTCTGAAAACAAAACGTGCATTTGTTTTTTTTTATTCGATTTATTGATCGCTCATTGGTCGAATATTATAGTTATTTAGATATGTATTTAAATATTATGACTTACCGCACAGGTTACGGCGCGTGTGTAAGAGCTAAATATAGTCTGCGACAATCGATGGTTTGTTCTGCAGGCGATGGGTCGACCTCCTCATCCAGAGCCGAAGAAGACACTGAAGTCTGAAGCAAAGGCTTTCATTCGATCCATACGCGGCTGTGGTGTGCGCATGCTCGGACCCCTGGCTCCTCAAACCAACGTCAGGGGTCAATGGGGACGTGGGTCGCGGATCGGGTATCTTCACTCTGCTGCAGCTCAGTCAATAACGTTCCCAGTAGTGCAGATCAGGAGGATGGATCAAGGCCAGGCGACGCATTGTTCACGCGCCGCCCTACACGAAACAAATGAATATCAAACGTTTTTAAATTTGGCCATAACTGATCATTTTACTACCATATTCAATTATATTCGCAATTATATACACAAAAAAAAAACAATAATTATTTTCACATATGTAAATTATTAATATGAAAAATCTTTTCGGAATAAATCTTAAAAGCTTTTCTTTTTGCCAACACCAGTCATTAAATTCTCATAATCTGATCTCGTGGACATAAATCATCTTGGACGGGGTTGATATTATTTCTTTACGTGGGTGTCCCCAACAATTGGGCAGTCTGGTCACGTTGGACAGGGACACCGCAAGCTCAAACAAGAGGTTAAAGCGGGACGTGACCCCGCGCGGGAAAGAGTCGGAAAAGCGGCATACCATCCGCGGCGAAAAGAGAGAGAAAATTCTCTGAAAAATTTTCTCGAATTTTTCAGTCACGTATCCATTCATTTATTTTTGCGACCGTAACGCCGCCGACTTTAATTGATAAGAACCTCTGAATAGAATAAATATTGACCCTGACAAAACTGACCTCAATTTGGGGATAATAAGGGTCGGCGGTTCAATCTGATGCAAATACACTCCATTTGTTCCATTAATATACGCGTAATATATACATGGGTAAAAAGAGATACATTACTCTTTATTGTCGATCTGCTTATACGTATTGACTATTCAGCGGTGTCAGAAATGGTTAAAACAATTTCGAAGTGTAAAGTGTTGAGAGGGTTGCGAAGTTGAGGCTAATTCGACCAAATCTTTTATACAAATGTCAGATACAGTCAGATACTCTTGTTCTAGAGCAGCGGTCGTTAATGTGGAGGTTCGCAGAGAAATGTGGACATTATTTACATTTTTTAATCCACATCAAATTAATAATTTTAGAGCTCAGATAATGAGCATGGAATTAAAGATTAAAATATCTCGCTGTGTATATTATTTTTTTAAAATTCAATTTATGTGTCGTATTGTTAATTTTTAGTGCGTCCATTTATGGCTTCTTTTTTTCTTTAAATACAAATAATTATAAAACTATTTCAGTTTTAATTAGGACGTTCCGTAGTTAACATTTTAGAGCTTTTTCTATTAAATATGAGTTCAGAGATATTCCTTATCATACTGATATTTCACGGCTTAGTTTATGCAAAGCTCTCCACTGAGTGTAGACTTTAGAAGATGCCATATATTTTTAGAAATTAACATTAAATATATTCCAGGCATCAAGATCTATAGAAAGATTTTATTTTTTTTATAAAAAAAATAAATGTTTTGTACCGTTGGGTTTAGATAATGCAAAAAAAAAGAGAAGAAGCAATAAAAATGAAAAATTTGACTGTGGATATAACTTGTGATTCTAATCAAGAATTTTAAATATTTTGTCCTTTTATTTTTATTAAATTTCTAAATTTTCTCACTTTGTTATCTTTAAGTGATGAAAGAAAAATCTGTACGGGCCCGAATATGTCAAAATATATTTAATATACTAAATTAAATGTAAATTCAACACTTCTTCAACATATTGTGACAGAATAAGATGTGGGATATGTACTTAAACCAATGTCACAAAAACAGTGGCTTTCTAAACGGTAAATACCACTGGCAACACCGAAACTGAACCTAACGGTCTAAAAGGTACTCTTTAAACTATGTTGCGATTTTAAAAGAATTATTTATTACAGTTTTTTTACGTCAAATATACCTTTTTTTAAATCAAATGCATCCTTTTTCAAATCAAATGCATTCTTTTACAAATCAAATGCACCTTTTTACAAATCAAAGGCACCTTTTTACAAATCAAATGCACCTTTTTAAAAATTAAATAAAATAATTAAATACGTTTTCCCACTAATTATGTTTTTTTTTCAGATCCTTCTTAATTATGTCCAGATAATTCCACTATGATTAGCTGAAATGATTATAAGAAACAATTCGTGGAAAAATCTAGAATATCCAATGAAGAAAACATATTTTAAGACGAATATAGTTGATTTTATACAGGTAAAATTACTTGGGATAAATTAATGGATGTAATTATTGATCCATCATATTCACACAATCCTGCTCCATCGGTTTACCATTTATTTAGATAAATCCATTACTTATATCCGACAAAAAAAATTAAGAATATCAAAAAAATGTGCCTCGATTTCAATTTTTCATTCAAATCAACAGATTTTTTTAGCAATTGGCATATTAAAATTACTAAAAAGATAAAAAAAAAGTTGTAGCTATCGAGAGAGAATATTATGTATAATTAATAATTGATGTAGTAATATATATAAACATTTTTTAAGTTGATTTTTTATTTAAAAATACGAAAAATCTTATAACTTTGATTGTTATTATAAAATGCCACACATATTTCGACTTTGCTGTACTTTTAGTCTTTTTAAACTGATTCAAGCATTTATTTTACTTCTTAATTGTTGTTATAATCTGACTCAAAGTATCATCATCATGATTTACTCTGTCTTTGTGTCTAAGAACCACTTTTCCTTTTAAAAGGAAATTTTGTCAAATCATTTAAATGGAACTAATTTTTATCATCTTTTTTTATAAACTAGATTGAGAGTGAGATAAGTTTATTTATAATATTAGTCTATTCTCTGAGCGATATATTATTATGCATTGTATTTTAAGGGTGAAACGTAGCGGATTGTACACAAATTGGAAGGGCGTAAAGGATTTGTGGGCGGATAACCGAGACGTAAATGTTTTTATTTTATTATTTTTAGTGTATAATTCGCTTTTTCTCATTATTAACCAGCGAAAGTACGAAAGGCCATTATCATAATAAATTTAATTTCCAAATTTGCCGATGCGAATAAAAGCGTAGCGTTGAAAAATAATATTCGGTTTATTCCATTGTATATTACAATAATAAATAAATAAATCAACAAGATTATTAAAATGAAATAAATTAATACACATGAAAATAAATATTATCTACACTCAATAATTTTATATATACACACAAACGATAACATCCATATACATACACAGCATCTTACATATTGTTATGAATAAAAATTAAGTTAGTCAATAAATATATAATATTTACATAAATCTTAAGTACAAATAAATGCAGGAATGTAACAACAGGTTAAATAAATATCATATAATTAAATATGGTTATCATCATCATCATCATCATCATCAGAGAAACAGCCGCCCATCGCCACACCGTTCATATTGCACACACGATAATTCAACGAAAAATGGGCTCAATTATCACTCTATGCTAAAACAACTAAAAATAATCCTGGCAGTCGATTGCTGGTCATGGAATATATATACAAATAAATATTAACTTATAACTAGACTAAAATATCATTGTCATTAAGAAGGAATATGATTTGACTCGAAAGAAACTAATTTGGACTGAAACAATTTACATTATTTTGTTTTTTTTTTTAAATAAATGCCCTAATTTAAATTTAATTAATATTATTGACTGGAAAAGCCTTATAAGAATATATATACAAATAAATATTAACTTATAACTAGACTAAAATATCATTGTCATTAAGAAGGAATATGATTTGACTCGAAAGAAACTAATTTGGACTGAAACAATTTACATTATTTTGTTTTTTTTTTTAAATAAATGCCCTAATTTAAATTTAATTAATATTATTGACTGGAAAAGCCTTATAAGTAATATATCAAACGATCTCGTTTTATCAATTTTTACAAAATCTGAGATCTTGATGAGATTCAGCATAGTGTTTCAGTGGACGCCGGTGATGCTGCGAAGCCACGGTTTATAGTACGTTGTCCTCATATACACTCCGGGAAGATAAGGAGCGGCACATTTAATTCCATGCGAAACAGTTCCGGCCAACTCCCATCTGCCGTCGGCTCTTTGAAGAACCAGAGGACCGCCGCTGTCGCCCTGAAAAATAACAAACAATAAAAATTACTCACAAATTTGCATATAAATCGAATATGGCTTTTTCATTCGATAAAAAACACACGCACACATCAAAAAGATAAAAAGAGTTTTCCACAATCAAATTCGCACGAATTCTTTGTTTCCACGCGCGAAAATGGCAATCCGCGAAAATTATTCGCTTTTCATACAAATGTGCATTTAATTAATATTAATGGAGTGTATGAAAATTTCATCCATTACCCCGCGTGCCCCCGCCGTCGCGTTTCCCACGCTTTCCACTAGTGGGTGGGAGTATGACGTCATCGCCGGTACACCCCCGTCTCCCAGCCACCCCTCTCTACATATAAACAGTTCATATACTCCAACACCCACTCAAACATCTTATAGCAGTGATTCGAAAGATATGGCCCGCGGGCCATTTTTGTATAATCCGACCGTCGTCGAGAGGCGGATAAAAAAAAATATGAGAAAATCTGTCAAAACAAGATTACAATATTTAATGCTCGGATTTAAATAAATTTTTCGAATAACGAATAAGGAAAATAAAATTTATCTTCACAATCAAATAAATTCTACATAATAAACAAGAGGAAAATATTGATAATATACATGAAAATATATATTTAAAAATTTAAGATGTTATTTAAAATAATCCAACAATACTTTAACTGTTCTGACTTTAATTATTATCTGATTAAATCAGATAAACACCACCTTATGAATCTAATTAACTAAAACTATTAAAAATCAATCCTCCTATAGTATAATAAATCTCGCCATAGAGCGGCATGTGTGACAATCCCTTCTATAGTGCTTCTTGAGCGCCGTTTCCTACAAAATGCTAAATTTCCAAGATCAAATTACATATTTTGTAAATATGTAATACATTGCCGCCCAAAATAAGGGTCAATCCCCATTAATTGACAACAAAACATAACAAAAAAAATTAATATATGAATGGAAAAATGTTTGATGTTTTGATTTTGTTTTAATTTACAAAATAAAATAAAAAAACCAAACCCCAAATTTTGTATGGGTGCCTAGTCTTCTATAGGGTGGGTTTAAATAGCGTGGTCTCTATTTCGGCGCTATAGAAGTAAAATCGAAATATAGAACGAGTAAAAAAGGCCCCTTAAGAATACTTTAACAATCTATGAGCCGCAAGGTTTTACATAAAACCTAGCCTGGGGTCCGCATGGTTTCATGTAAAGATAATCCAAGCTAACATGCACGTGTGTCCATCTGTAGTCAAATAGTAGAATTACATTGTGCATCGTTATCAGAAAAAAAAATGCCAAGTATGGCTCTCACGCCAAAAGGCGTGAACGGCTCATAATGCTTGGCTACAAAATCACGCCAAAAGGCGTGAACGGCTCACAAAGTGTTAATATAGATCTATTTAAAAAAAATATTCTGAAGTCATTACAAATACATTTAATAAACAGATGGAGAAAAAAATAAATTTCGCGAATTATGAGATTTTTAATCTACCGCGTCATCCGAAGGGGGGTCTATTTATTATGTAAAATAGACCCTAAGCATTTTAAGTCGAGATATTGATGAATTCTTTATCAATATATAGTTATTTATGAACTTGGTTGATATTTTGGATGTTTAACTAATCAATATGGCGCGTAAATGACACACACACTCGGCGATGTTCCGCCGCAGATGGAGGATACGCCGCTGCGGACTACCGGCAGCATTGTAGTGATATTCTGACGCTCTGTCAGTGCATCAGTACACACATAGATATTAACCCTTTAATCGCCAAGCCAATTATATGGATTTTTACCGTACGCCGTATAAACCTCAAATAAAATGAAACGGCTAAACATATCGACATTCTAACAATCACATTGCCTTCAAAAGATGTCTCTGCATTCATTTTCATTTAAAAATATTATATTTATTCATAAATAAATTCGTAGTAGCGTTTGCCGTGGCGCTGTTGGTTGGCCGGCTTCGCGTGCCTGCACGCCGTGGTCTCTAAATGGTTAAAGACAAGATTTTATTTCTCTAATATGTCTAATCATCATGTTTTGCCATATAATGACTCCAAACTGGCAAGTTGAAATGCGCCACTTGTAATTTTTCAATGCGCAAGTTTGAATGAGATCGAAGAACAATGATTTGAAGAGAGAAGGGGCTTCATATACTCCGTATTCATTGGACATGACCCCTAAGACTTTTCGACATAAATGTTTTTTTAAATGAAATTAGGCCCTAATACGTCTTTCGCAGTTTAAAACATTTTAAATTGATATTAATAAAGGTTGAGAACGCATATTTCGCAAGTGTTCGCCACTTAATTTAATGGCAGAGCATAAAACTATGCTCGGGTATATCTTATGGCCAGACTTAATTTAGCGGTTAAATAAATATTTCGGATACTATGCTTTCGACCGTTAAATAAATTTTAAATTCCGACGCGGCTTAACCTCCCCTTGCTCGGTGGTAGCCTTTACGTGCCCTATGTAATCGGAAAACATTGATCGCTAAGTTTCCGATCAATATTATTCCATCCCGTCTACCTCTATCTATGCACAGAAGATTATTATTCCAGATATATATATATATATATATATATATAATCCATCGTTTTCATTATTCACCGAGTGTGTTAATAATAGTTATCTCGACGTTCATCCTTTGTAGCTGTCTCGACAAAAAGTGTCTTCATTATCTCGCCACATTTCTGTTTTCATTTTAATGATTCGGTCGTTTCTAGAAAAGAAAACCATTTCTTTTTCCGTCGACATTTTTCATCGTTAAAACTGACGTAGGACTATTTTGCAAACCAAAAATGATATGACCCGAATTTGCGTTGTTTTATACATACATTTTTTGTTGTATATATACATAAATGGAGAGTAAAAGCTAAACACGTCCACGCCTATTAGCGTCAACACACGCCGAATTATGTATGTACATGTTCGTTTTTATGCATTCGTATTATAATATTTCCATTCAATAAGCAAAAACAGTTGTTTTTTCTGCGATTCATCGAGACGTGGCGTGTCTGAGAATAATTTCGGTTTTTGCGTCGTTTTAAACGGACATTTCTAGAGCAACACAATAATGATAATTGACCCTGATATTGTGATATATGTATATTTCTTTTGGACCAACCTCGCACGAATCCTTCTGGCCGTTCGCGTATCCGGCACACAAGAACGAATTTAGGATCACTTTTGTATGGCCAGCCGTGTTGAACATCTCTTGACACACGCTATTCTCCATAATCGGCACCTATAACACCAAATAAATATATAAACAAAGATTATCTAATTAAATATAATATACAGCAACGACCATTGAAATCCACTCTGGCAAAAAAGATGAATTTCTGAGTTTTTAACTAAAATTCGTTATCAGAGTGAGGGGATATGTTTTTTTTTCATACAAAGTACCGCTTTAGTTCACTACTTTACCAGAAGCTGTTGTTGTATATTGTGATATAGTGTTATGTTATACAGTAAACCCTTCTATAACGCCCCCCTATAACGTTTGCGGGAGTTTTTTCCTATAACGTCAAACCCCGCTATAACGTACATATTTTAAAACGCTAAATAAATTTTTCATAAAAATATTATATAATTTTATAAATTCGTTGATATTCCCTGCCCGCAAGTTGCGGGAAGATTACGTCCCCCAAAATACGAAAGAATAAGAGAGTCAAGTCATTTGCGCTGGTAAACAAGTGAAAATGTAGAAAAAAGAAAAAATAAAATATTTGATGCACTAATCTCCTTCAAATCAAAAAATTAAATTATCCCTCTATAACGTGCCCTCCTATAACATGGAACCTATCTAGACGCTATAGGGGGGTTTACTGTATAAGATAAATAAAAGAACCTTAAAATTGCAACAGTAGTGGGGTTAGTTAATCTATAGTGACTCAATTTATAAAGAATTCCAAAAAAATGGGTTTGTAAAGCGCAAAAAAGGAATGAGACCAAAGCGGAAGATAACCATTCCAGAAGATCGTCTATTAAAAAGGTTCTACTCGACCAACCGATTAAAAGTTCTGCAGTGGTTATAAGAACAGAGTTCATCAGAGGCGCAGGAATCAATGTCAGTTTCGAAACGGTACGGAGAAGGCTCAGGGAAGATGGTTTTATGACAATCACTGGAAAAAAACCACTTCTCCTGAAATAAATGCACTCCAAAAGACTCCAATGGAAAATAGTTTCCGGATCTGTACTAAAGATGACTGAAGGAAAATTATCTTCTGGTATGTAAGCAAATCTAACTTGTTTGGCGAAAAATTCATCTGGTTAACTTTGAAGCATCCAGCGGGAAAAATGGTTTAACCCTTTAATCGCTAAGCCATTTATATGGATTTTTACCGTACGCCGTATAAACTTCAAATAAAATGAAACGGCTTAATATATCGACATTCTAACAATTACATCACCTTCAAGAGATCTCTCTGCATTCATTTTCATTTTAAATTTCTATATTTATTCATAAATAAATTCGTAGTATCGTTTTCCGTGGCGCTGTTGGATAGCCGGTTTCGCGTGCCTGCACGCCGTGGCGACTAAACGGTTAAGGATCTTTTCTTATTTAAGAGATTTAGTGTTCGTCGAGCGAACAGTCGATGCAGAACTTTATAAAATAATTATTATTGAGAACATTGTTTCATCCATATAACAACCCCTATTTTAAGCACACGACATCTTCCGGGACGATTCTGCACTACGCCATCGGGCTAAAACGGTGAAAGTTTTTTCTTGTTTTATGTTTAACATTTATGTTGTGTAACAACATTGTCATGGCCAGATGTTAGTCCCGATTTAAACCCCATTGAAAATAATACGGCACATTATGGAAACAAAAGTCAACAGAGAAAATCCTGCCAATTTAAAATCATTAATAACAAATCACAAAACTTTATTAAATCCATAGATATTCTAAGGATTTACTTGTGGATTTTAATGAGCGTTACTGTACACGATTCAATAGATTTACCTGAACTTCTTGTAACACGGACGGCACACCGCCTCCATATTTCAATCTACCCCATCCAGTAACCGTGGCAAATCTGCCAGTAAAGTCAGCCTCATCTGACGGCATACAAATTGGAACTAAAACAAATAAATTACGTTACCATCCCATTATTTATTTGTGAAACCATTAAAACCATACCTATATGTGTATCGTAATGTACAGGACTATCCAACTCTAATAGGGCCAGATCGTTTTCGAAAGTAGCGGCATCATATTGACGATGGACGATGACTCTGCGGACGTTCTTAGACACTGACCTCTTCCCTTCGAGCTCGCCGGATATATCGAATTCACCGAAAACGGCGACGAGCGATGCTAAAAATCTAATAAAGAAAGATCAATTAATATAATAACCGGATGTAATAACATGAAATAACTGTACATAATAATAATTCCTATATATTTGCTCATACATTCGTATATAACTAACAAAATGGCCGGTTTTAGCTCGTTTGTTTCAATTATTAATTGTTACACATGGTGTTCATTTATTTTTCCGCCATTTTGAATTTATGAAATTATAGCGTATGTCAGCCAATGAGATTCATTATTAATGCTCTGATTTGAACATGTTCATATTATTCATATTCACGTTAATGAATCATCTATTGCCATTAATTAGCAAATGGCGTAGTGATGCAGTGACGTAAATTTGCACGGTTTTACATTTAACATTTCAGACTGATTTTTTTTATCCAATTTTACCCGTTGCGTATGACAATTAAATTAAAACAATTATATATATTTTTTCCACTATTATGCGACATAGAGAATATTTGTTTTTATTAAAAATACGTATTTTTCCATTTGGTATTTTTTAAAACAGAGCCACACCATAAATCAGTGTAATAAAATGATTCATTTTTTTTAACCGTGTAAAAAAAATCCGGTTATAAGTAAATATGATGTGCACTACTTGAAATTAAGAGTCAAAACATCCAGATTTGGGTTAAACGGGAGTTGAATACTTTAAAAAGGTGAGTGAAAGTTCTAACTAGGTATTTATATTGGATAACACCTCATAATATAAGATGTAAAAGGCTGTATTTGATTGGAAAAGAAAAACTTGAGTCTTCCTTGCTTCTTTCTCTTCGTTAAGAAGTTATTAGGGAACCAAAAATAACCTCAAACATAAAATTTCAACGTCATGTGCTGAGTAATCAGTGGTCTGGGGGTTAAAAATGAGTTTAGTGTTCCGTGAGATTCGAAAGGTTGTTGTCCGCTGATGAAGAGTGCCGTCCTAGATCTACCACACCACTGACTATGATTGATATAAATCGGGGGTAACCAATCTAAGATGCATGCGCCAAACGTGGCACATTGAAAGAATACAAGTGGCGCATTTCAACTGCACCAGTCTGAAGTCATTGCGTATTAAAACAAGAGGATCAAACATATTTGAAATAGTTAAATCATCCCTAGAAAACGTATGTATGACAGGCATCAGTGTGTGCACTGACAGATATCAGTGTGCGCACTGACGGAACGCCGTCATTGATAAGTAAAGCTTATGGCACTACAATTTTAATGTGAGGAAAGACTCTAAATATGCAGGATATTATTTTACTAGTTGTCAAATATGTAAATAAAATTAAAGCAAGAGCATTTAACAGACATAATTTAGATAATATTGTGAGTTTTTCCAGATCCTTACCCTATCTCTAGTTTTCAACCCCAACCATGAACGTAAAAAGGTAGAAATGTGCTTGATTTGGATAAATATGTAAAAATATGGTGCATGGTAAAAGGTCGGCCAACACTGATATAAATGAATACTCTTATGTTAAACGAATATTAAATGAATACTCTTATGTAAGTTATGACATACCCTGGTTGACAATGAGCAGCTGTCGTAACGTATCGATTGGAGATGAGCACACCTCCGCACTTGTTCTTGGTGAAGAGTCCGAGCCACGTAGATTCTCTCACAAGAACCTGCCATGGCCACTCTCCAAATGTAGCTCCCTTACCTCCGACAATACGTCCGGATTTGACCATAGGACGTACTCCGCATACTAAAATTAAATTAAATTAAAAAATATTCTAAAAAAACCATATAAGATTGGGTCGTTTATGACATTGTGAGACGTACAGTGCTTGTAATCTCCGCTGGCTGTTTCAGTGGTGAATATGGGTTCCAGCGTTTCTTGCGACTCCGTTTCAGTTATTATTGCCGCGGGCGTAGTGGTCTTTGGTTTTGTCGGTCGTGGTTTCTTGGTAGTTGGCGGTGCCTAGAATTGTTTTTACGTCGACTTAGTTTTTAAATGCTTTTTATTTATAGAAATTTCGTGTCTGCAGTCGAAACGTACTGCGCTTGACATCTGGGTCAAGTGACAATGAATGCATCATCTAGGTTTAAGCAGCTTGGTGCATTGAATAAAGACAAATTATTATGCGTGAGTAG
>JAGXCT010036184.1:0-75614 GCA_022495035.1 Philopotamus ludificatus
AGAATATTTTAGCGTATAAAAATCAATTTATATATAATGTATAACTATACAAATAAATAAAATACATAAGAATACGATAAAAAATTAGGTTTGTGCTCAAATTGACTGACTGATTTATGAATATTAGAGCTACTATTATATACTGATATTATTAGATTAAACATTATTTATTATGTTTAATTAATAATATAATATAATATGATAAAAATATGTTAAACACTCTGACAACGATTTTTCAGTTTGCACAAATAAAGAGTAATAATCTATTAAGTTAATTATTTATTAAATTATCCGTAACTTCCAAAAATAAAATAGCATAAAATTGGAAAAGACATACATGACATATTATATTTTACGCTTCATGCATTTTAAATAATAATTAATCTCCAATATTACGTATCTATCGTAATAATATCTATCTATATTTGAATAAATAAAATAATAAATTAACTTGTACTTTAGACCCATTTTTTACTCCAATATTTTGTAATAATTGTCACTTGGATAACTATAAATTATTACATAGTACTTCCACGTATTTTATTTTTGAGATGCAAGTAATTTAACTTGTGTTTAAAGTTCAATAACTGAAGATTGTATAGGTGAAATGATATGGAAGGATACGGATGTTTGAAAATGGTGAACAGGCAATCGACTAACGGTATCTATGAAAGTATGACCTACTCAGGATAATCGATACTCGAATCGGAGAGTTTAATATTATATGAAATATATTTTGTTGATTATATGAAAGATAATTTTCGGGGGTTGCAGTGAGCCAGTCGCGTTACTTATCGACCACACCCTCACATTTGGTACTTACATATCAATATCAGAACCAGCAGAATGCTCGTGAAACCGGCTATCAAATAGAACATTAACTGTAGATCCTTTCCGACTTGTTCGTAGTTCTCGCTGCTCTTTACCAGAATCGGAGGAAGAACGAATCCAACGGCCACCCCCAGCTGCGAAAGAAAACAAAATATATGTAGGTCATTAAGACTTTTTATGATAAATTAGTACAAGAGAATCCCATAAAGCCTATGGGGAATAAACGCGCTATCACACAAAATATATTATCCGGCTTTTGGAAGACATGCTCGTTAATTTATTATGGAGCCTGTTAAATTATATAAACTCGTGTAAGAAACTTTCATGATTTACAATCCGCGTGCACTATTATATCAAAAACATTTTTTTTCATAATACATATATTACAATTTTACATTTTTCCATCGCTTGATTTACATACAAAGTTAAGAATGAATACAGAAATTCGAAATACGATAACTCGGCTGAAACAAAACTTTCGCGAATCGAAGCGAACTTTCTTTCGGCAATAACCGCAAAACAAAGCCGTAGGAAATGAGCAAAATCGAATATTTCACATGAAGAGAATGGAAATGTGGGCAAATAATTCACAATGGAGATATTATTATTTAATGGAAAATATAGAGGATAATGATAAATTAACTGAAAGCTTCGGATTTTGTATATACTCAATAAGGCAACTAATTTCGGTGTAAAAATATATACAGTGAATAAATTTTTCATGGATTATGCGAATATTTGCTTGGTTTTGGTACTTAAATAATTACGATAAAAATATTATTTATGTATCATACGAAGTTTACGTAAGATTTAATAAAAAAATATCCGGTTTTATTATATTTCTCGGGCTATATATGTCAATTATCATTTTTAATCACTAATAAAGAACAAGTAAATGGTCAATTATACCGTGAATTTAATAGGAATATTATATATCAACTGTAGGAATGTCGTTTTTTAATAGCAAAAAGTTGATAAAAATACGTTTAAATGCGAAAAAACTAGTAAGGGAACTTGATTATTAATAGATCGATATTATGGAATATTCGGAATACTGACACACACGAAAGATCATTTCCACTCTGTCCACTTTTAGTCGAATCTAAGAGTTACATATTTATTATAAAAGATATATTAAGTTCAGAAAATAAATAAGAAAAAAAAATATTTTTTTTAATTACATGAAAGAAACTTGGTTCAAATAGCTTTGCTAAAAAATATTTTGAGCTAATACGTCTGATCCACAGAGTTGCAAGGGTTAACTAAATGTATTTATCTGCCTGTTATACCTTTTATTCCCTTTCAAAATCCAACTCTTTAATTTCTAATCTCAATACCATCCTGATTAATCACAAAAATATGACAAATTCATTCTCAATTTATTTTCCGCAGACAAAGTTATAAGAAAAGTAAGATTAAATCTAAATCAGAGGCATATAATTATCCCCTTTTAATCATACCTAATACTTTATCTCCAAATTCATTTAAATAATAAAACATATATAAATAAAATATAATATTAGGGGTATCGGACGGAAATGTCGTTTTTTAATAAAGGAGATTGAAAACAAAATTTCTTAATACATCGAACCAATATATTCTCCTTCGATTGACACAACCTTCTTTCATCTATTTTACATTTTTTTAAAACCGTCAGAATAAAATTTTATCTTTTTAAAAATAGTCTTTTTTCACTTTTCTAAAGTGAGAATTTTTTTTGATAAAAAGTGCCACATCAATCTAAATAAATAGCTTTTTGAAGACTTCATTTGAGGACTCATGGTTATATTAAAATAATAGTATTCCATTTAAGCTCCTTTATTTTATTTTCAGTCGATAATAACTTCGATGTGTGGGGTCGGAAAGAATTCGTGTTTAATTATGCCTTTTGCATTCCTTCGTATACTCAAAAGTACTTTACAGTTATATAAGCTCGAGGGGTAGGTTTTGCTATTTGCTTTAAAAGTCTTTTACTATAGCGTCATTGGTTTGAATATAGTACGCACTTTTCGTCTCTCTCTCTTATAAAAATGTTTATGTAGGTAGTTTGTGCGTGGGAATTAATAAATTTAATGACAATATAAAAACAAATAATAAAATTTAAATCCTACTGAAATTATATTAATATTAAACAGTGTCATGGTTTGACACTGGGGGGAATGTTAATGTGAGAGTCTTAAACCATTGCATCTTTAGAATTTTTATATAGGTGAATAGGCCAAAATAAATAAATAAATCGCATAGGTACTGTTTTCGTCTCAGCTATATAGATCGTGCGGTATACAACATCCTGCTTCGTGATCTTACCGATTTTTTAAATGTTCTTGTACACTAAATTTTGAGTATCTAAGCTTGTCAGTTAATTCTCATATAGTAATAGTAAGATTTTATTGAACTTCTGTATGCAATATGTCATTTAATATGAGGGTTGTTTTAGATGAAAATCACCACTTTTAAATAGTTTAAATCATCTTTCGCATTGCCGGACTGTTAAACGTTATAAAAATATGTCGCAAATGTGTTTATTTTCAGTTGTTGATTTATTTTCACAGTATTCGTTAAAAATTAGGTTTTAAGTAAACTCTTTGACTGGTAAATAATCCCATATTTTAACTTATGTTTGATAAAAAACCCCTTTTCTCTAAAATAACATACTCCATATGTCAACTGATGAATTAAACACAAAACATATTTTGTACGACTAAATACTGGAATAAAATTGATAATTTTCTAATAATACTCGATTAATATCCGATAAAAAGGAAAAGAGTTTAACCCACCTCCCTTGAATACAAGGTCATTAGAAACTAAATTTTTAGACCATTCTTAAAAAAATAGTCATGTCCTTCTTTCTAATTAATCCAATTTAAATTATATTAATCGATTTATTTTATGTAGGGTAAAAAAGTGCCGCAAAGCCTTTCTTACTTAAAATCTATATTATTTTTTTTACCAATAAGTTAAAAAATGTATTTTTTAATATATATGCTTATATTTATGTCGGTGTAACAGTGGTTTTTTTTCTGAACAAAAAACACGATGAAAAATAAAGTATTTAATAAACTAATTCATATGGTAATATATAACATAATATTTTTTTCGGGTCGTTATTTGATCTTAAAACCATTAAAAAGTGAATAAAGCGTAAATAGGATTTTTCCATTTTATTTTTTCAAGATTTAAAAAAATATATGCCCGTCACCGAGACCGCACGGCTCAACCACAACGTCCGACAGGAACAAAGTTTAAATACGGCGGTCCAGCTCGTAACTCCGGTTTAACGTTACATGGGTTTATTATTTAATTGTGCGAGGGCACGATAAAAAGATTACGCGTGCGCCATTTGCAGAATCGTCGGCACGGTGACACACAATTATTATTGGCGTGATATACGGGACTCAGGTCGGCATAGTGATCGAAATTGTTTTATGTTCATAGTCGGCTGTAACGATCCTGATTCAGTTATATCCGCGTCCTGGTTTATATCCACGGTTTCCGCTTACACAATCCTCGTGTAAAATATTGCTGTGCACAATTTACGACGCGTATTCGGGTTTACGTTTTGCGGACCCGGAAGTTCAGCCCGGCAACGGGTCGTGTAAGCACTGTGAATGGCTAAAGTCGTATATTGAAATTTGTGGAAGCGTCCGCTGATATTTGGAATTTTATTAAATAATTTTAATCTGCAATCTGTAAAAAATACGATAAATCGTTTCTATATGACAGCTAATATTATATATTAGATATACACTACTTCGTATTGTGCGGATTTACCGGATGCCCTGTATTAAAAAAAAATAGTGAATTTAGAGGATGTTACTGTCCGCTTTAAAATACCCAACTAATAAATAAATTATTTGTGATACATAATTCATTTACTCATCCCTTAATCATATATATCGAAACCGTGTGAATAAAAAGTTTTTGGAATAATTAGGAATCTATGATAATTTCTCATCGTTTTATTAACCCTTTCAATGCGGCGGGTCTGAACACGATTCTGCATCTGGGTGCGGCGCCGTTTTAGATCAAATTATTTTTTTGGCGAGGTAAATTTGTATTCACTGTTTACCGCTATATTAGAAAGAGATTTAGCATGCAAACATATTGTGATTAGGATATGTTCTTCCATCCTCAACCTAAAGCATCGGTGCTATATTATAAAATATATAATAAATCGAACAAAATATCAAAATATGAAACAGATTAAGTGAGAAAAAAATGGGAATGCGAATCAAAATAAAAAATGCGAAATACAATTTTCTTATACCATTATACCCGTACACGTGTATGTGGAACATAATGTTCCTTAAGGTTTCCTTAACAACCCCTGAGCCGAGATACGTCACCGATACTACTGCGGAGATTTGAATGAGACACCAAGCGCGATTTGAATCGTTACTATTCATATTTACATATTACATGGATCCTATAAATTTCTTGTGATATGTTGTATATTTATTGATAGCTGTGTTTATTAGCTGATTTTTAAAATGAACACCATCACTTAACTCGGTCTAGTTTACATGTAACGACAAGTTAAAGTTTTAAAGAATCTCGCGCATGTACGACATGCGGCCGCACCCTGGACATGATTTGTATGCGCATGTACGTCATGCGCCCTGCACTGAAAGGGTTAATTATTATAATAAAAAAAATTAAGGTTAATGATAGGTTTTTTCAATTTGCAATTATTTATAAATATTTTTTTTATATTATTGAATCAGGTTTACAGGTTTCTTAGGTAAAGCTTTCAATATCGATGAAAATGAATAATTATAATGAAATGAAAATTAACGTTAATGTTTTGCCATTTGAAATTATTTATTATACTTGTTTTATGAATGAGTTTTTAAATGTTTTATAAAACGTGGTTTATAAATGAGTTTCTTTATTATTAACTAATATGAATAATTATATTGAAATGTATAATTTATTTTGATTTGAACATTTTTTTTATTATATATATAATATATTATACGTGTTTTAGGCTAATATTTAATAGCTAATATTTATATGTTCACTAATTTTCATTAATCTACATAGAATCTACAACGATCTACAACTAGGATTCCATATTTAAAGTAATAAAAAAATATGCTACACATGTTAAATTGTTTTTTTAAATGATTAATTCTATTATAAATAAAAATGGTTATTACTAAAATATTGTTTATGGACCAAGAGATTTGAAAGTCTATGAATATGCTTAACATTTTATTACATAAATTTTCTCTAATATAAAACATTGTTTTTCGATTTTAGTTTTAATTTAAATTTCTTATATTTAATTATTAGAAAATTTATAATTAATTAAGAGCATCATCATAGAAATAGTATTTTTTCTAGAATCTAAGAAAAATCAATATAAACCTGATTCTTTATTTAAATAAAACATGGTACAAAGAAATCGACCGTTTATTTTTTTTTACAATGATTTTTGTTTAACACTATAAAATAAAAAAAGGATTTTTCAGTCGTTCATAATCTTTAATATTTGAATTCCTTGTTTGATATTTTTTTACGAGAATTAGTCCATTAATTATTTTAATAATACCAATAATACTTTGATTATTTATTAATTATTTTGTAATTGTCATAAACAACGGATAAAAGAGGGATAATAAATTCCAGTCTAAAAAGGATTAAAAGGGTGAAGCTCGAAATACGACTACATTTTAAAAAATCGATCTAGGTATTTAAAAGAATATATTTTGCTATGTTAACTCATAGAATTTATTATGTATATATTAAAAATAATAATAAAAAATAAATTTATAAAATTTAAAATGATATCAATCTACTATTTATTTATTTAAGTATGAATAATTTTGTTTACTGTGTATTATATTTTAATTACATTGCAAGTTATGTGAATTGTTTCTAATGCAATGCGGACATTCTGAACATGCAATGCCTGAATATAATTACAGCGAATGCATTCGTGTTTAAGGATAAAATAATTACAATCTAATTCAGAGAATAATTTAATTAATAATTCAAAATTTTTCTGTAAACTTGAATACATATATGTATTTATGTACAAGTTATATGATTCTTTGGCATGTTTTGCTAGCATAAATTTATGCGGAACAGTTTGCGAGACGAATTAATAGTTGAGTCGGGTACAGAACGGATCGTTAGTACGCCTTCAACAATAATAACTGTATTATCGTCAAACCGCACGTGTCGCAAATGGTTAATATTGTTCGACTTAATATCTCTAATTGTTGACTATTACATGCCCAATTTGCATTTGGGAGACTCAAGATTTCGCAAATTTGATGATCTCCTTTATTGCCGCCCATTATGAAATAATGTTGTGGAAATAAGAGTAAATTTGCAAAAGGGAGCGAACGTAACGATAAATTAAACCGGGAAAAGGGGAAAACATTTTCTTTAATTTTCTTTCGGGCTTGCAGCGGGAGATATGAGAAACCGGAAAGACTAATTGCCGGGCAGTTTGTTTAAATGCCTTTTTTTGGTTTTTAAATTGAAACTGAGCACAAGAAAGAACACTGTTAAATCGGGATTGTTTCAGTTCTATACTTTTGCTTGTATTGTAAGGTCATCGTGTATATGATGCAAACGTTATTGTGGGTTTTAAAATAGGTCACAACTGAATGCTGGGGCATCACGTTGCCGGAAGTGGGTCAGCAAAGGACACTAGTAAATTTAATTTGAGCTCGCCTCCGATGTATTTGAGCGAGTACACGTATACGTTATGCAAGTATGAACATATGGTTTCAGAACTTGAAAAATAAAGCCGAAAACATGTAGAAAATTATTTTTTATGCCATATTTTAGGATTTAGACATAAAAAAGTGAATTTGTTATAAGTAAAAAAGTAGAAATGGTACTCTCAAATAAAGCAGTGCCAATAAATCGATTGAATTTTTAATTGAATATATTCTAAAAATGAATTAGTAATTTTATAATTTATTAAACATTATTAATTTTACCGAAATTCAACTTAGAATTGACTTTAATGTTTTTAAAACAGCTCATATTCCGCGCATGGATTTTGTAAATATTGTGCATGTTCTTTAAATAAATCTTATTAAAAAAATCAGTAAATCTTAGAACTTGACATTGTTTTAATAGTTCTGTCGTTTTGTAAAAAAATAAATATCGATTGCCGTTAACATGACATGTCACCCTTTTTTTAAGTACTTTTCCTTCAGTTTTTAACCCTTCTCAATACCATCCTGACTACACACATAAATATCACAATCTCCGACTACAAAAATCCATTCTCAGTAAATTATCTCCAGATACAATTAGAATAAAAGAAGATTAAATCCAAAACAGACCCGACTCTGACCCTTTTAATCGCTATACATTCTTTATCCTCAAATCCCCATAAAAAACAAAACGTATGCAAATAAAATATAAAATGCCATTAAAACATCACTAAAAAAAGGCATATCCTCAGATACTTGGAATCAAGGACGCAGAGAAATTAAGCGCTGCATTTTCGAATTCAACGATAGGAAAAATGCATCAGTAAAAATCAGTAGAAAAAAAATGTTTCACTGTATTTAATTAAATCTGATTTATCGGGATCATAAGAAACAAACCACAAATGAAGCCAATAATAGTAATTTGCTTCGATTATCTGGGAAAAGATTTAATTGGTATAGTTAGATTTAAATTAAATTTATAATTTCAATTCAATATAAATTAATTATTACATAATTCTTCGTTTATTGTAAAAAATATTAAAATTATAAAAATAATCAGATCAACTGATCTCTGATTCTGACAGATATAAACAACTTGATTACGGCATTGTTTTATGCTAATTGACAAGGACAGGAGCCTAAAATCGGAACTCATGCAGATTTTATACAACTGCAATTTTATAAAAAGCAAGAACAGGTTATAATTAATAAATTCTGGCAGAAATATATTTATTTTAGTATTATAAATAAATTCTGGCCCCGACAAATATTTTAGCTGCAGGAGGCTTTTCCACTCTGTGGGCCTGACGTAGTGGCCCAAATATGAACCTATTTTTTATTCTATTTATTTAAAAAAATATATAATCTATTGAATATGATATAAGATCAAATCTTACAGATGTTTCTTATTCATTTTATCAATGTAAATATTTTTTTATATATTTGTAAAATACAATTAATGAGAGTAGAACGTAGATTCGACCAAAAACAAAAATATAGCGAGAGTGGAAAAGGTTAAACTGTTTTACATGTGTTTAAATTAAATTCTTTCAAGCTTTAAACGACTTTTTAAAAAAATATTTTGTTTTTTTTGCATTGATAAATTTATAAAAATAAATTTATACAATGTTTAGTTTTATATCATTTTTTTAAAGAGGAGCCAAAATGCAGAAATAACTAAATTACTGTTATAGGTTTGAAGACTGAAGAAAACCCACTCCCAGGCCTGGTTTAAGTTATAAATCTAGTGTGTACATTATTTTTTATCTATTTGTTTAGTTACTGTTTTCTTGAACTTCAATACTTTTTAAAAATAATTTACTAAATTGGGAAAAAAATTGAGTCAGAAGCTTAATCTTTTGTGTATCCGAGTATGTCGAGCTCATGAAAAATATATTTATTATCTTTTTGATAAAATTAATATAATATATAATATAATATATAATATAATATAATTCTTGATAACAATTTTTCCGGTTGCTTTTCTATTATTTGTAGTTTGGTATTGTTTTACCCGTTTAGTAACGGTGTGAAAAAATCGAACGGAGACAGTTGAGGGGATCTTTCAGGACACCTATTTTTTTACTGAAGCATAGCATAGTCACACATGATGTTACTGAGAGTGCACTCCAAACTCTGACCTACATTGCACAAGCTAAAAATGCATCATTCAATTAAATAAAAATATGTCATATATTTTTACAACAGCTTTAAAGAAAAATACGAGTATTTTTTATATATATAATTCTGTGAGTATAACAATTTTTTTTATCGTAAAAAAATATACTACTTTTTTAGTAGTAAGGAATAGATTTCTGGAGTGCATATAATTTTGTGCAATATATTCCTGAAATTTTATGTAAAATAAATTGAATATAAAATTGATGCCCATTTTATTTTACACTGCAAAAATAAAAATCCGGCGCAATGAAATTATTAAAAAGTTTCGCCAAACCAAATTGATTCTCAGTAAAACGGAATTCATCAGCAGTAAAAATGGAATCGGCAACGAGAACGAAAAGAAAAGAGCATCCGTGTCAGGGATACGACACCGACTTGCGTAACAGGAAAAGGGACGTTGCGTAATATGCAAATAAGCTCCGTGGATGCTGGGACCTGCCACAGGATACACCATCAGGTAACAGATTAGGGCCCGAAGAACACAAAGCCGGGGGATACGCAGCAAGGATGTGGGCGGGCACCGCCGCTAATAAGTGGATAAAAATTCTGATTGATTTATTTTAGCATGAGCACAATGGCGTCTAGTGATTTTGGCAAGGGTAATGCTAATATATCATAATGAAAAGAAAAATGTGGCAGCATACACACACGCACGTGTATACATATTATTATTTTTGATGTGGGAAAAGTCCGCATTGGGCGTAATGAAAAACCGATGTTGCCATATATAAAACGAGAGTAATGCTGGCATTGATTTATTATGCATCCGCTGAATAATGACCCAAAGAAACTTTTGATTAAAGTCATTCGCTGCGCAATATTTAATAGAGTATTATAATCGTCGACCGATGACACTAAAATTTGAATACGCTTTTATTTTCTGCGCTGATGGATGTCAAAGATTTTGACTTTTCCTCCGTTGAAATCGGGTCACTGGAGACGAAATTATATTAGGGAAGAGACGGTCCTTTTATCTTTCATTGATCACTAGGGGGTATTGAGCGGTTCTCTATTGTGTGTAATATATACGATTTTTGTACGCGGAAGGAAAAAACCAAGATTTTCAATCCGAATTTATTTATAAAAATATATAAATTATAATCTTTTTTTACTAGACAATTAATTATAAGAAAAATCGGAATAATATTACATGCATTATTCTTTTTACGCAGATAATTAATTTAAATAGTGTAAAAAATATAAAAACGCTATTGGTTTTTAAAATTCGCATAAAAAATGTATATGCATTTATTTTATTTATTTAAGTTTCACGATATTTTCGGTAAAGGTTAACGTTTTTCAACTGCCGTTTCGGAACGGTTTGCCGAAGTGCCGGATCTCAAGTATTTTGAGTAAAACAAAATCAAATATTTCACAAATATGACATTGTTTTGAATAACTAATGCTGAATTTTCAATTATTATAAAAAGTAATAAAAATGCATTGTTGTATTTTAAATATCATATATGTGCAAAGTTAGCTATGAATAAAAATAAAATTGTTTCAAGAATATGTTAGGCTAAAATTTAATCTTACTAAAAAGTTTAGCATTATTATTCTTAAAAAAAATCATACAAAATTTTGTGTTGTTTTGTATATATTTTGAATATTAAATTATTTATAACAATTCAATATAGCTTACATACATATTTATGAATAAATATAAATTGAATGAATTATAGTTAATAAATCAATTAAAAAAGTCTTTTCCACTCCGTGGGCCAAAAGTATTGGCCCAAAAGACTTTTTAGCAAACAACTTCAACTAAGTTTTTTTTATTTCATTAAATAAATTATGTTTTTTTCAAATCAGATATCAGATCTAACTAAAGATTTATTTTTCAAATGAATATCTATTTTAATAAATTTGTTAAAAAAAGTAACGTAAAAAGTAAAGATTCACCTAAAAGTGTACAGAGTGTAGAGGCTTAAGATAATTTAAGTATAATTTTAATGAGTAAAATAAAATGTTGAAAATCTCTGGCATAACTGATAAACTTTATTTGTTTGTATTTTTTTAAGTATTCAACTTCGATCTACAATAGCTTAGTCGTTTGAAGAATTGCTATATTTCTGAGATCTTTGATCTAAGTTAATTATTTTTTAGCTTACATTCGCTTTTTTATTCTTTATCTTATCATTTGATTATTTCTTTTTTGATACCAATAAGTCTTATAAAATTCTATGTAGTGAATATCACAAGTCTTAACTTTTTTACAAGTGATTGAGTTTTCTAGAAAATATTTTTTTAGATGCTAAGCCCAAATTATTTCACTTTAGTTTTAGCAAAATACTTGATCAATATCGTTAATTATAATATCTTGAAAAAGCATTTTTGATATATTATTTCTATAATGCTGATTTTTTTTAAATAAAATCGTATTAAATAAATAAAAATAATAAAAAGTAATAGGATAAAATAGGAAAAAACAGTATAAAAAAAATTTAGGACGACAACACGTGCTTTGAATGGACGAATTGTATATTTATACATCCACTGAAATGTGCACTGAAAAAATATAGGAACGTGCTTCTGAAACATGCTGTAGAACAAGGATATTTGACAGAGTAAAGGATCGATGTGGAAAGGACCAATCGACAACTTTATTTTACGACTGTCGACTTTACTGCCGGGGATTACCTAGCCTCCGGATTTGCGCGAATACATTTATTTAACAACTCCAAGTTTAAATAATCTTAAATAAATAAGCATTTTTTGGCATTTAAAATTTTGAACCGTACTCCCCAGTAAATGCATACACATCTGCATCATTTATCAACAACCAAACAATTTTACCAGGAGATTAATTTCCGCAAATGCGGTCGCTTTTCGCAACAGATTCGCCACACGTCCATACAAAGTTGGAGTTTCGCCACACCGTCCAACATTGAAAAAGCATACACGTAAAACATTTTGCCTGCGCGGACACGTTTAAGGCGCACACAGGAATTAGCCACACGCATCTGGCTAATGGACGAGAGTGCCGTGTCTGCGTCCCAAATTTAAGCTCGATCCCATGAAATTGAAAATTCTAATCACGCTTTTAATTAAAAATGGACAATAACGCATACGCGTGGGCGTTTTCATTAACATTTTAATTTAAAATGTAACGCAAATGTCGCTGATGATTTTTTAATTGAGATTTAATCAGATATTCAGATGATGCTGTTATAATAATCGATTATCATATCGATATCTGAATTAATGGAATGCCATTGGTATCAATGGAAGTTCAATAACCGATCTATCGTATCGCTGAATAAACGAAGATTAATGATACATAACAATTGATATTTGAAAATATCTTTACACAGATTTGATAAAAAAAGGACTGTTTAATGTTACCGCAACAGCTAGGACCACAGACCAATATCGCCGAATTCGATCTGACCTTTTTATATTCGGAGCACGATCGGAAAAATCGATAAGCCAAAATGTATTTGTATATCGCGGCGATAATATCTATCCGCGAGGTAAACAAAAATAAGCCCAAATTGGACCGAAAATCGCATTATCAAATTTTTATTTGACGAGAATTGGGTCAAGATAAAATATAGGTGTTGAATCTGTTGCCGCATTTCGCTTTTCTTTGATTTGCGCTAATGAAAAATCGCATCTGGCGTCGATGCGATATTTCATTTGCGGTTCACTTTGGCGCGGAAATGTTTTCGACGATAAAACAAAGATGGTACACGGATTCGTTTCGCAGATATTTGGAATCGGCCGGAATTTATTGCGGCCATGATACGGCCAATAATCGCACAATTGATCAATTCGTTATTAATTGAATCAATTATTGACATATCTCCGAGAATACAGCAACAATATTTTCTTGCAAAAATATATTTATATATTAAATTCTTTATCAATTAGAACTTTGGACAAAGTTTCTACAGCCGATTATGGAAACTGTAGAAGTCACGTGGAAATTTATAGAGTTGGAAACTTAAAATAACGTGTGTGTTAACTTTTCACCGTGAAAAGTTTTCCGGTGCGATATCTCTTCACCCGCTAACGACTCCTGAAAGCCGCCGAGGCATTACTTTCGTTTAAAAGTCCGGTTAGCAACGAATCCATATTATTTGAATATTTACGACGGGGGCGACTGTCAACCCCGTCACGATCAGAATATTGAATCGGTGATATTAAAATGAAAAACGATCTCCGGGGAGGATCGTAAACGATCTCTAAAATTCAAACTTTGCGGCGTAAAAATAATATAATAAAAAAAAATGTTATACCAAAAAAATTATAATGTATATACGTGGATAGGTGAGAACGAAAGGTGCTAAATTTTGCAAAATATCATTCAATTTGTGTCGAAATTTATAGTCGCTCTCGTGGGCCGTGGAGAGCTTTCAACTTTGCGCTCATAAATCAACGCCGAGTGCTATTACATATAAGTAGAGCATCCATCGTTGCAGAATGTATGCAGTTTTTATTTAAAATTGATGTATTTATGATTTTATTTTTAGAAAAACGTTTATTTGCTCAAAATTCTCTTGTTAGTTGATTAAAGTATATCCTGAAAAATAATGAGTTATTTTACAACTAAAACGATTATATAAGGCAAACCGGAAAGTAATCACAATTTTAATCACATTGATTTTATTTATTAAGCACTATATCATTGTGTAAGTTAATTTCTATTGTAATCTAAAATCTTTCTCCACAATTCAAATAATTTGTAGATTACTTTCTTGTAAAATTGTTTACCAAAAAAATGTTTTTCACGTCTTCTACTGAAGTTAAAAAAATATTTCTTAGTGAATGTTCTGTTAAGGGAGCGCGACAGTAGTACCAAAATAGTATCCCACCGTTGCCACCAAAATGTTAAGGGAACGCGATAGTAGTACCAAAAAGGTATCCCACCCTTGCCACCAAAATGTTAAGGGAACGCGACAGTAGTACCAAAAAGGTATCCGACCGTTGCCACCAAATGTTAAGGGGGCGCGACAGTAGTACCAAAAATGGCAACCCGTCGCTGCCTCCAATGTTAAGGCACCCGAGCTCTCGCGTATCAAAAGGTACACGACCGCTGGCGCCAAAACGTTCGACCGTCCGGTATTTGACGATCGCTTCGAAGATCGAGATCAAAGTGAAAACACGCAGTGTTTTGCTGATGATGTTTATTGAAGAATTTGCAGGTGTCGTCAGTTCGATGATAGGTGTTATGAAATGATCCCAGAGACGAATCTCCGGTACGAGATGATGATAAGGATCCTAGAGACATATCTCCGGTACGAGATGATGATAAAGATCCCAGAGACGTATCTCTGGTAAGAGAGAAATCACGAAGATGTGACTGCCATGACGGCGTGAGCGAATGTGTGCTTTGAATCTAAAATGGGACATATATTTACCCGGTACTGTGAGTCACGTGACGATGACGTGACTTTTGGCGGGAACCGTTTCCCGCGTAAAATGTGTTCTGTGACACACTTTACATAAGAAGGATAGGAGCACACTCGAAAATATCGAGAGCCCAGAAATGATATGGACGGACTATGCCGGTTTATTTCTAAAGGTTTAAAAATTAATAATCTGAGTGCGCAATATCTGGGTAATAAGGTGGATGCTATAGAACGTATAAATCCAGCCCCCTGATTTTTTTCCTATGTGATTTTTGTTACATGTGACCTTGCGTTGTCGTGTTGCAGTATACGTCTTTGTTCATAACTGATTGTTTTTTTAACAGTTTTGCCTCCAATCTTTATAATTGGGGACAATAAACATAGTCTATGACTGTTTTTCTAGGTTTTAATAATTTAGTTTAAATAGAAGACAAGAAGTTTTTTTTTAAGGTTAATGATGGTCGAGGGGTTAAAATTGGGGTTTAATTTGAAGAAATCTATTGTTTTTTTCTCTTTGGGTTGTTGTACAGCATCCACTTTACACCACCAGTAACAATCCTACTCAAAATCGGATCGGTCTCATACATAATAAGAGCGACGAACAGATGGTTATGCTTTGTTCCATCGCTGTTAGTGAAAGTTTGTGCGGTACCCAAATTCCTTGTCTTTTTTTTACTGATCCTTTTCATTTAGTCTTGTACTGTTGACCAGGGACAGCTGAGATCTTGTGACCATTCCTTAATGGCTTAGTGAGGGTCGGATTTCACCAATAAATTTAAAGCGGCATCATCCAGTATAAACGGTCCTTGTAACCCTACTTTAATGTTTAAATTTATATTATCACTTTTAATTTTTTTTTAATCATTTATTGAAAATGGAGTTCAATGCAATATTGAATTAAAAATGCCCCCCCAATCTTTAGTCTTAACATTTTTACTAAGAATAAAAAAAATAAAATTGTAGACTACAAATAGAGGTTTAAAATGATACACTTTTGTAACTGCGTTAAATAAAAAAATCAGAAAAATATAGAGCATTTCGTTTAAAATAAAAAACGTATCCGTAGAAATGTGGATAAAGTTTGTAGTAAAAGCGACATTTCATATTATTGATAGAACTATAGGAAACTGGGTCGAAAATCGTTTCTTTGATAAGTATAATAATATTATTAACTCGTTATTCAATCAATTTTAGTATGGAAATATTTTCATTCTGTGTTCTGATTATAATAAAATAAATAATGAAATAAACGCATCTGTTTACAAAGAGGCTATAAGCATTTTTTTCTTATAATGATAATTACGATAATAATAATTGTTTCAATTTTTAGGTAAATATGTTCGTTTTGAAAATAATTTTAATACTATGAATAAAGGGGGATAATTCATCTTGTTTTTACTGGAAAAGTTTCATAATATTTATTATGGATTATAAAAATTTATTAGAAGCTATTGCAATATATTTTTTTAAGACTGTATAGGGCCAAAAGTTTTGGCATGTTATCATGTTTATCATAAAATATATATATTAAGTTATATGAAAGGTATTATAATGCCAATTTTTCAATTTTTGAAAACGGATTGGCAAATTTAACCCACAAATTTGCTGATCAAAAAAAATATAATCTCTTATTTATGCTACGAAATTTGTATAAAAAATAGCATTAACAATATATAAAAAATAATTTTATGTTAAAGTTTTTTGTATTCCCAAAAGATATCGATAATTTTAAAACTTGGTATAAATTTGAAAGGTAATAAATAAATTAAATTTAAACGTAGATGCTTAGCGACATTTATTTAGTCTAAAACCAAAGTGTTATGCTGGTAATTCTTCTTTTTTTTAAATTAACTTCTATATAATAATTTGAATGACTATCTAGTGTCGTTAAATAACGATTTATCGCAAAATCATGCCGTGGTTGTAGATGTAAGTCTTGTATTGTTATTTATTAAAGCGTCAATAAGAATTTAGTCAACCCTCCTATAGCGCAGAGATAGGATCCAAACTATAAAACCCCGCATTATAGAAGACTAGGCATTCTTACAAAATTTAGGGGTAGGTTTTTTTTAAATCTTTTTTGTAGAATTAAATGAAATCAATACAATAATCATTTTCCCACTCACATTTAAAATGACTTTGACAGGTGGAAAATAGCACTCTAGAAGGGAGTGCTATAGAAGCGACTGTCGTGTACGCTGTTGAAAACCGCTTTACAGCAGCGAGCGCTATAAGAGAGTCTACTGTAATTAATTTTAAATACTTAATTTTTACAAATGCATTTTTAAATTATTTTCGTTATTATCTCAAATTGATTGTTCTTTGATCTTTTATAAATCTTTATATGTGAGTTCTTTCAAACATTTTCAATATTTGATTAACATATATATTAACAACTGTCAAATTCAGTTGTTTATCTAACCGTTCTTATAAATATGTCAATTTTTATTTTAAATTAGATATTTTTTGTAGCCGAGTTGTTCATATATTCAAATAAATATTTTTTTTTGATTAAAATTATTGATTGTTTTTCAATGTATTATATTAAATCCTCAATAGAGATTTCTTCTGCGACATCTTTTATATTTTTGATTTAAATTTATAATAATATTATTATTGTCCATAAAAATTTTAGATAATATTATTTTTAAAATTGTTAATTTTTTATGAGTTTTAAATCATTCTGTGCATAAAATACGAACGTATGAGAATCTACTTCACACCGACAGCTTTATTACATATCAATTAATTTCAGTGGCCGTCATTCGAGGGTCCTCATTTATTTTTTTATGAAAAAACCTGCCGAAACTTCGTTGATTTTTCATCTAAAATTTTACGACCCACTTCGAATACGCGAATATTTTATGATTTAAAAACGGAGCCAATAAATTAAAAATAATATCGAGAGTGGAGCGAAGTGATTAATGACGTATCTGACGAGATATGGTGAATTGTAGTTTTCGCGGAAATACGCAGAAAACTGGGTTGCTGCAGAATGAAATTGAAGATTTATGTACGCGAAAGTTTACTAGGTCAGCAACCAATATCATTACGAAGTCAAAGATTGATGGCCAAATATTTAAAAAATTCCATTGTCTCCGTTATAAATTAAATTTGATACCGGATGACATCTTTAATTTTCAATGAACGCCGCAGTAAATATGGTCAATCAATTTTAGTTGAATTTCTATGGCGTTATTAATGTATCCTGCTCCAGGAAACTGTTGAGGCCATATTGAAAATGGCGTATTATCTTCGCGAATAATATAACGTCTTTATCATTTGATGAATTATGGTCCTGAATGGTATAATTACGAAACGGCATTATGGCGAAGTCTACTCGGTAAAGGATTCTGGAAATTGTGGTGTATGGATATGGTATGAATTTACATACACACAACTGGCGATGGCATTCTGGGTGAATAAGATGGGTTTTAAACGTATAAATCATCTGCAGACGTAAATATTTGCTATAGAAAGCGCTGAAACGGATGAAATAATGTGTATAAATAAATATTTTAAAATTTCGGCAATATTCCCTAGAGATAGATCTATAAACGACACGTAAAATATTGTTTGGAGACACTTTAACCCTTGTAAACAACCCAATTTATCAACGTTTTCATTAATCTTCTTCTTCTTCTCCTTTGAGACGTGAAATTTTTATTGCAGTAATCTCTAGAACGCAGGTGTGTTTATAAGGGGTCTTAACCCTTTCGCGATGAACTTGATGATTTATGACGGTTTAAATAGGACAAAATAATATTTTCAAAAATATATTATAACTCTGAGGTTTTATAGTGCGGTCCATTGTGCGGCGTCAATTATTCGACGCCGTTTCAGTACAAAATGGGGCGGTGATAAATTGAAAAAATGGCTCGGATGAAAGAGATTATTTATATTTTCAGAATTTTTTCGTATTCATAAACAGTTATGTGCTGGGATGCGTATTGTCATGCAAAAAAAATCACTTTCCGGAACCTCATATTTCAGCTAGATGACAATGAACATTAAAATGAACTACGCGAGCGCTTGCAAAGTGTCGATTTTCTTTATTTTCATCAATTTTTTTTTGAAAAGAAAAATAAGAAATGCGACAAAAACTATAAAATATAATTTATAAATAAAATTATTTGAGATGGAAAAATTCCATTGATTTGCATCATTGGATTCAATAAATGTGGGAATTTCTTTGGCGAATGTGTGAAAGTGCAGAAAGTGAATTCTTTTAAGATCAAAGGCAGCGGATATATATAAATTCGCAACAGAAATACTATAAAAATAAAAAAAGAGATTTAATATGTACAGATCATGGCAAAGTATAAGATGCCCAATCTTAAAACAGATAGACACATTGAGTATCGTATTAATTTATGGTATTAAGACAGTTTTCTGATTTAAAAAGGGCGAAAGAGTTTTAATGAAATTCGCCGAAATTAGGACTAACCTTAAAATCCATAAGTTGAATTAATTTATTATTATTTTTTTTGCAAAAACATAAGATTATCGTTTGCTTATAATATATCTGCCTTGCTTTCTGTGGTTTCCCTTTTTTCAAAAAAAATAATTGTGGAACCATTTACTTATAAACTAATTTATCCACAATCGTTTTTGGCTATACTAATTAACAGAAAGATTTATAATTTCTGGTAATATAATTCAGAGGTCGCCAATGGTGTATACGTCAAACGTGGCGCCTTAGAAGATTACAAGTGGCGCATTTTATTATGTCAGTCTATAGTCAGTGCATAGTAAAACAAGAGGATCAGAAAAAGTAAAATAATGCCTAAAAAATCTAAATTATATTACAGTAAACTCCTTAGTATATGTACTGACAAAAAGCCGCCAATGATAGGTAAAAATGGTCCTACAACTTTGCTTGAATTTTTTTAAAACGAGAATTCTAAGAGTATTGTAAGTTGTTAGTTTTAAAATATAGTGAACTTGTTCTTCATTGTGGAGTGCTCTGGCTTTCTAGAGATTCTTTCTTGATTTCAGAACTCAAAATTGTAGTTTATAATTTTTTAAACCAATATTGAACTATGAAGGAACTATATTATAACTGGCATTTTGATTTGGGATTTTTAGTTGATGTTACTAGCAATGTCAATGATCTAAAATGAAAACTACAAAATATGTATAAACCATTTCATAGCTCAGTAAAAAGCATTAATTTATTACTTCTCAATGAAATTTAAAAAAAGAAAAATTAATGTTTTGTGATTGATTGCAACTGGACCAAAAAAAAGTTATTGCAAGTTTCATTTGAAAATCCTTTTTATGATTTATCTAAAGAAGAAAACCATATGCTCGCATCTCTAAACCCATTTTTATTTAGTGAACAAAACATAATTTAGATGCCTAGTAATATGCAAATGAACTTATTGACGGAAAAACAAATTGATTTTTAAAAATTTAACTGATAAGCTTGATTCAGATCAAAATTCTTCTAATATGTTTAATTTATGGCGTTCATTATCTACATTACGAAAATTAGCAAATAATATATATATCGTTTCGAAACGACATACAGATGTGAACAAGCATTTTCATCCATAAAATTGATCAAAGGAAAAATGAGTTCACGAATGACTGATTCGGAATTGCTGCTGTCAGTGACAAGTCTAACACCAAACATTAAAAGAATGCCGAAATCCAAACACGTTCAAAAGTCTTAACGGTGCTCCATTAAACATGTGTCTTTGAACTGGCGTTTATTATTTATTTTAATTGCCTATTTGAGTTAATCTTTTTATTCAACTAAGCGAATAACATCTTACCCCTATTGCAACTCTCCAACCCCATGTACGCAAGAAAGTGGAAAAGGTGCTTGAGTTGTATGGCGCATTTGAACTCGTATATTAAAAAAAATGCGCATGATATGTAAAAGGTTGGCCACCACTGCTCTAAATGATCCTAATTTTTGGGCATTTCCAATCATTAAAAGTTTAATTTTCCATATCATTTGATTTTGTTTATCGGAGTTTGAAAATGAATTGGTTTTTACACAATTTTCAAATGGGGGAAAATCCAGCCGAAGAATTTTCCTACGCATTGTTTATAAAAGAAAAATTGCGATTTTAAATTAATTTGTATTAAAACATTATTTATACAATTGAATTTTTAATAAATACGATACTTCTGATATAGAAAATCATTGTGTTCTATATTGGATAACCGGAAACGAGGGGTAAGGCATACATCCGCGTATTTTTAAATCTCGCTTCCGATATTTTCAATGGAATGAGAATGTTTTATTATTGCGTTTGGCTACAATTGTGATGTTATAAAATGAAAAAATAAAATGAAATGATTAATTCATGATACAGCGCCGCATAAAATTAAATATGGTCGTAAAAATTCGTTTTAAAACAATAGAATTCAAATAAGGGCCATGAGCGCTAATGTGCCGACCTGAAGGGCGGGGTGTCGGGGCGAGGGTTGCGCTAATAGCCAATCGAATTCCTTTGCGGCTCATTTTTTTTTTCAGTGATACACAATCGTGGCCGCGCCGTGTGACGAGGGTCGGGGTTGGTCCGACAGTTGGCGCGAGTTATGGCAGGACGTCGACACGTTTAATGGCCGAAATTTCCAGTGATCGTTAGCGTGTGTGTCGGTGGGGCCTCGTTTGATGTATGGGAAATCTGTCCGCGAAATTGCGGCTTGATAGCTTGATGGCTTTGCGGCCTTGAATAATAAATATCAGTTAGCCGTTAATGGGTCGCCGACGACACGGTCGCAGATTAATTGCAGGCCGGTCGCGGCCCAATTGTTGACATGCACTGCGCGATTTTAACACAGCGAGCTTCAGTGAAAAAAGCTCGCAGACTATCCCCTGAGATATATTATATAAGTTATAATATATGCAAAAATACACGACAAAATATACTTTATGTCTTATCGCTAGCAGAAAATCTTTTTAAGAGATGATTCAGAAAAAAAATAATGCCTGAAAATATCTAGGTTTTTAATAAAATATTGGATATAAATCTGATTTAATTTCACCATAATTATTCGGAATATTTATGTAATATTGCTTGTATTTTAATATTTAAATTTGTAATGAAAATATTGGTTGATTTTTCTAAGAATAGCCATCGGCAGTGCGACAATTGCTTGGTTCGATGCATTCATTAGTTCAATGGTTAAGAAAACATGATGTTAAAGCTTAATTTGATTAGATATTTATTGATTTTAAGATGTGTAAACTTCCTCAAATATAATTGAATACATTTTTAAATCTTTATATTTAATTATCATTAATAATAAATTATTTTTACATTATACGATTGCATTCCACTCTGAATATTTTTGGTCGAATCTCCGTTCTAATCTCATTAATTTTATTTTTCAAACATATTATTTTAAAAAAAGATTTACATCGGTCAAATAAATAAGAAACATCGATAGCATTTTGATCTAATATCCTATTCAATAAATAAGATTTTTTTAAAAAAAATTTGGGCTAATACGTCTGGCTTGCAAAATACTAATACGTCTAATACGTCTGGAAAAGGTTTCTACCCCGGTTTCTGTTTAGTTAAAAAAAATATTATTCAATTAAGTCTTGCTCTGTTGATTCGCCCATAGCTGTGCTAATTTTCAAGAATAAGAAAAATAATCCTGAATTAAAAATAAATAAATTAGGGAATCAATTATGTCTTTGAGACAAATTATATTAAATATGATTTTAAAATAATGCATTTATAATTAATTAAACAGCTTTGGAAAAAAAATATTATTCGAGGTTGTCTAAATATAATCGCATCGACAATTACCGATATTAAAAACCTACTTAAAATGCATGCTGGAAAGCAATCTGCCTTGGATTAGTTTCGAGCAATAATAATATTAAATTAATTATTACTAATTATTAATTTCTTACGTTCAGTTGGATAGACAGATTGGAGGTGATATATATCAATGACATTTATGGTTAACAAGGGTTAAGATGACATCACAAAAGCGATATTAAAAACATTGCACCAGTTTCAATGAGAACTGTAAAACACAAATGCACTTTTAAATAATGATTCAGATATAGATTGTAGTTTGCAATTTCGATGAGAAATTAAGCAATGCATTTTCAGGTATAAAGATGTACATCATCACCATAGGCTCAACAGTCCTATTGTAGAGCTTTGGCCTCATCCAACGCCCTTCTCCAATTTATCCGGTCTGCCGCCACGGTAATTTTCAATAATGCAGTGTTCATCAGTGTGGAATAAAACTATCTTAACCTTGGTCTTCGCTTCCTTTAAGGATAGAATGGTTTATTAACTACAAGATTTTTCGATGGTTGACTGTCCCACACCCTTGATACGTAACTAACCCAACGGAGTCTGCCCAATTTGATGACAGCAGGTATATCCTATATTCGACTCAGAATCCTCCTCTTCAGAGTGTTCAGTTGTCGCTTATTTTGTTTTGTCAGAGCCCAATATTCAGACCTGTATGTTAAGACGGGCCTGATGAGGGTTATGTAGAAAATCCATATAGGTTTTATTATTTTTTTAAATAAGTGAGCCGAGATATGCGAATTCTTGGACGGCCTCGAAGCCATACTCTTTGACACTCAGGGATTCAACTAATCGTCCTTGGAATATTGGCATGTATTTTGTCTTGGTCTCATTGATCCTCAGTCCCATGCCCATTGACGCTCTCAGTATTGGTTGGCATGTATCCTTGAGAGCCCCCCGAGATCTGGCCACAATGTCTATGTCGTCCACATAGGCAAGAAGTTGCTCTGATTTATAAAAATGGTGCCAGATGTTTTCACAGCGGAGTTTCTTACTATTCCTACTAGTGTTATGTTAATAAAAAAAAACATGATTGATCGTTACTCGCTTGAACACGTACTTTGCAACGTAAGTATTGTTACTATATTTATCATCTTTTCTGGAATACCAAAAACACATTCAAATTCTGTCGTATGGTGCTTGTCAACGTTTTTATTTTATTTTTCAAAATGATTATAAATAAATTTACAAGAACTTATAGTCTAAATAAAATCAATCTTAAAAACGAACACGAATTATTGATTTATTATTTAGTCTGATGAAACAAAACGAAAATATAATCAAAAACAATAGTGGTTTCATTCAGCCAATAAGATAAACAAAACCTTGTTTGAATATTATCTATTGATTGCGACAATGAATATCATTTTTTTCTGTATTATAATATGCTTCAATAAATTTAAAATAAATAACAGCTGTTTATTTCATTAATTTTAGAAAAAAAGTATCTATCCCCTGTTTTCCGTATATTTTTTGGTCTCGCTTTACACGGTTTCGCTTAACACGGTGATTTATCAAAACCTATTCTACGTGTTAAGCTAGAGATAAGTGTACATACTAGCTTATTAAGCGAGTATAATAATGATAAATTAATTAATGATTGAAATTGATTAATTCTAAGAATACGTAAAACTGAATAACAATTAATAACAAAGTAGCTCAACTATGCAAAAACGTTTCGGGAAAATTTCGCCACTGATATAATAATAAATGAAGTTGGCTAAAGTGTTCCGTCATTATAACGGACGAATGATAAAGATACAACTTTTCCGAAATCCCCATGATTAATGGCCAAACTTGGCCGAATAATTACGTCAAATATTGAGGAGCACAGGGCGCGATGACATTTCGATACGCAAATTCGATAGCATTGAATTGCAATCAAATTTGCATTTCAATGCAGAACGGTTATAAAGTAATAATTAATACGTGTCGACATAAATATTGATGACGTATCGAATTTGGAATAAATTATGACAAAAAATCAATAGCATTGAGACTTGTTGGTTTGTTTGGACCTTGAAATTAAATAATGAATAAGTGACCTTTGCTTAAAGGAAAAAATCTCGAAAATGTTTTGGCTGGTGCGATATTGTACTAAATATAAAGCAACTTGTTCTAAAAAATGTAATCGGAGCACGGCTATATTTTTAGTTTTCTTGTGCGTCAGTACATGTGCTATTGATTTTTGCAAAGTAAATTCTGCAAAATATTAATGGAATATATTTATGGAGCATTTTTCAGTTGACCAGGTGTGCATGTTGCATATAAAAAATGCAACGGTAGATATCGGAAAAGGCATTTATAACTGTGTTACATTGAAAAAAGCGATAATTTTGCAGGCAAAAATACACGTCAATGAAAAAAATATTATTGCAATAAATTTATTAGCATAAATTCAATTGTATGCATATTTATGATATCGAAATATAAAACCCTGTATGGTTTTATTGAAATTAATTGTCTGATGCTTTGAATTTGCAGGTAATGGGAAGATAACGCTAATTCTGTTTTATGACTCTACCGTGAAATACAGTTGCTAAGGATAAGAAAAGAGTTATGTTTGCTATTACTTTCCGCAAAGCTTAAGAATATAAATAAATATACCAAAAATTAGTTGCCGTAATAAAGTAAGCATTATATTTATATATTTAGCGCGTATTTTTGGATATTAAAATAAATATTTATATAATAGTATGCTGCTTGATAACACAAACTTAGTAAGGCCAAGTGTTTTAACCTTCATAAAAATAAATCGGTTCTTCTAATTAAAAAACTTAAATGTTCAAGGCGCTCGGAGATGAAAAGCCTTAAATTAAGCATATTAACTTTAGAATGTATTTAATTTCTGACATCCTTTTACCAGACATTTTTTGTACGTAATCTTTTTAGTGGAAAAGAAATCTCTTTTTAGTTTTTTTGCGGCAGAGAATGTGTGTCACCGTCGCGAGCGGTTAAATCTCTTCCTTCCGCTGTCCTACATCCAATTGCTCTATTATCGCCCAAGTTATCCGACAACTTTATCCAGTTAGAATGTCACGTTTCTTGTTCATTTTTTTGGTCTGAAGCGACAGAATTACATCCATAAAGCAGATAGAAATCTTATATCCTCCCGATGGTAACTTTGAGGGTGTTGAATCCGTTTCAGGTGACTTTTCCCACTAATAGGAGAGAGGTCAACTTGGAACGCGATGCAATAATTAGGTTATTGCAAAAGTCCCTGACCCACTTCGGCGGGAATTTGCGAAAGGACTGCCAGTGCAAAATCCAATTACCGAGGAAATTCAAACATTGGCACCACCTCCACTCCCCCGCACATAGGGAGAGACACAGGACCCTAATGCGCAATAAATTCTGAAAGAGCCCAACTTTCAACTGCAAATGTGCCATCACGTACATGTGAAACTAACGGTTAGCGACGGAAAAATATTTGCAAAACGTTTCAATTGCCCTTAAAACGCTTTTTTTTATATTATTTTAGCAATTGTACCCTACGTATGGCAAAAAAGGTCGGATAGGTGCTCTCCGAATACCGGATATTCATTGTTGAATTAGCTATTTTTTTAATGTTGCATACGAAAAAGCACGAAAAAGCTATTTGAAAAATGTTAAAAAAATATAGCCGTAGATATAATAATATTACAATAAAATTATTTTCAAAAAATAAGAAACCAATAATATATCTATCTAAATTGCAAGGCATTAAAACTAACAATTTAATTTTAATGTAAATTTTATATTTTTATGAATTGGCATTTTTTTTAGAATTATTGACAACTGGGATAAAGCAAAAGAAATATCAACTATAATTTTTATTCTATTATACTAAACATACTTAATAGAGCTTTCGCTGAGCGTTTAGCTCTATATGATAAGATTTATTAAAATCTTTCAGTCAAATGCTAATAAATAAAAATAAAACATATAAACGTAAATAGTATAGAATACTAGTAATATTACAATAGGTAATAGAAATAGAAATAATATACTCTCGTTTAAGTTCAGCTTATGTCCAAACACGATGAAATAAACAATTTTGTAGGATTTTTGTTGTTGTGAGTATAGCTTTAGATTTTATCATAAATTTATTTAATTATTAAGGGAAAATGTCAATGGACGAAACCAGTGATGAATATATTCGTCTCTGTATTCTAGTTTTATATGATCAGAGCTTAAACATTGTATAAGATGCAAAGCCTATCAACGATATTTATGGACTAATACTAATATACATAAACTTTAGTTTTGACGATTTAAATCGGGTTGTAGGACGACATGATGAAATCTCTTATTGAATCCGATCTTCGCCAAACTATGAAAGAATTATTTCAAATATTTTCTGGTAACTGGGGACGAGAAATCGATAGTTTATGATTAAGTGAGAAGAAAAAACACAATTTTAACCCCAAGGCCAGGATTGATACTTTGAAAGGTTATTTTATGCATTTGCTAGAATATGAGTGGAGTTATTCATTATGAATTATTGAATCCAGCCAGATTGTCAGACAATTAGAAACATTGTATTCGAAACTGAAGGAAAAACATCAGAATTTATCTAATAAAAAAATAATTAACATCACAAAGCACGTCCATAAGAAACCGATTAAAAAATAAAACAACTGAATTGAAAAGCGTTTTTGTATCTCCCGTATTCGCCATACATAGGATTTTCAAGCTTTTACATAACTAGATCGTTAACCTTATCCACTCCGTGAGCCAGACGTATTACTTCAAAAGATTTTTTTGGGAACAACTTGAACTAAGTTAACTTATTAAATTTTAAAAAAAATGTCTTTTTATGAGTCAAATATCAGAATAAACCCTATAGATGCTTTTTATTAATTCTCTACTTGTATAACTCTTTGAATAAATTAATGAAAAATAAATGAGAATAATTAATAGATTCGACTAAAAATGGACAGAATGGAAAGAGTTAAAATTGATCATGCTTTTGTATTAAATTACACCAATATGACTAGCACAGATTTTAAGAAAGACTTATATATCTTGTAATAAGTTAATTATCTAGGACATGGTCAACGAATTAGGATCACTCAACATTTACGCCCATCTCAGACATCTAACTAATGTCTGAAGATTTTATTTTCCTTCTTAAATGCATTGCATATAGATTTTATTTAAAACAAGTTGATACTATTTTATTTTATTACTGCCAATATTACTTCGTAAGAACATTTCGAAATTCGACTTAAAAGCATTGGAAATAATTAGACAGTATGTGCGGGGGGTAGTTTTTTTTCTATACTGTAATTGATTCGTTGATTATTCACAACAGGGAGGCTTATCTCGCATTTTTTGGCAATTCTGCCGACTATTTGCAGACAAATTCTCTTTTGTGAAAATATAACAACAAGAATAAATTTTCTTGATAAAAAATAAAAACTATAATATTTTTTTTTCATTGAAAATATTATTAGTTAAGGCAAATTTGAATACTTAAGTAATACAAATATACGACATGATAAAATATAATGATCTGGCTAATTTTAGGATGATAAAGCGATTTATAAAACGATATTAGAAAGTGATTAGAAAATTAGAAAGAAAATAACTGCATTATTATTTATAATATTTAATCTCATTTTTATGGTTTATCAGCATTGCAGTATACGTTTGATATCTATTTAGGAAATATGTGGCCATACCAGTCAGAATGTACATAACTTATATTGAATTGTAACGACAAAATGATGAAGCATATTATGATAAAAGTATTAAAGATCAAAAACAATTTCAGAATGGGGTTTTAAGCCGAATAAAAATTAAATATAATATTTCCGGTGCGATCGTTCGATATTTCTATTTATAAAATTGAAACAAATTGATTGGTCAAAATTATTGGCTCGATTTTGATCAAATTTTGCATAATATTGCAGGGGTAGTCTAAATCGTATAAATATTAATGAGACTGTTCCAACAAGCGGTCGACGATACTTGAGCGGGGCGACAGACGCTGTCTCTTCTTTATGAATATTTGATGACACATTTTCGCCGGAAAATACTATTATTTGCCGAAGGAAACGAGCGAGATGATATATTTGCGCGGGTACGATTTTTCCATTATTAACGGTAACGAAAGAGCTTTTCCATTAAGGGTTTTAGTAGATGTAAATTTAGCATATGTGCTCTCGGCAAATCTTGAACTTGCACAGCGACATGGTAATTAACCTTTAGGTATTGGCGCGTACAGATTTCAAGGTTGCGATCTCGCTCGATTTTCTAATTATTCAGAGTGCTCTGTGAATAGAAATCGAGTTGAAGAATAATTTATGCAAAATATTTTCTTCAACAAATTTTAATACAGTTCATAAATTCGGATGCGATTATGAATTTATGTCCCATCCAAACATTGACATAATCTGCAGTTTAAAAGGGGTTGTGCACTAAAATGTTTTAGTGATCACCTAAAAACTCAACGGCCGCTCTGCTTTATCATGGTAATGAATGTGGGTAGGTAGAGAGGGCCGAAGGACAAAAAGCTGGATTAGCATTTTGATGGCGCTCTCGTTCACTTTTACCAAAACCTCGGTAATATCAAACATCGTTTTGCTGAACCGACTCATTAAGGCCCGGAACAAAGCGTTGCCGACTCTTTGTCCGCGAATTAAACGGGGAGATTGAAAAGAGCGCCGGTTTTAATTAGCCGGAAATTATTTTTTGAATTTAGAAAATGCGTACCTGGTTGCCGAAGACGCCGATGCTGCACGCCGATGACACCTGGTTGGGGCCGAACCAGACGGCCGCGAGTCGGGCCGGAAGATTCAGGACGAAGACTTGTGAGATGCCCACGACGCTCTGCCCGAGGAAGCCTAGCCAGAACATGTCACGTGGTACTGAGAACACTTTCAACCAAGATCCAGCCGTTGTTCCTAAAGCACCTAGTACTGCCGACGTACGCAGACCCTGGAAAATAAAAATAAAATACAATTATTTAAAAACTTAGTTAGTAGTAAGTTAAAAACAATAAGACTTATGATTAATCTCATTCAAATAAATACTTAAATTTAATATTCTACATATATAACAATATAATTCGGAGAAACAATTATATGCGGAATGACATATAAGGAGATAAAAGGCTTTTACTCATAGCTTTGGATTAGAATAAAAAGAGAGATTAAAAAAAACATGAAAAAAACATTTTTTAACAAGATACAATTAAATTAATTAATTATAAAAACCTAGCTTCAAGTTTTGTATGGGTGCCTAGTTTTCTATAGGACAGATTTATATAGCGTGGTCTCTTTTTCGGCGCTATAGGAGGATTGCCTGTTCAAGGCTTGATAAAGCAATAAATCAAAATATTTGTTGTATTCTTACAAATATCGCTGATTTTTGACTTTCTAAGTTTATCGTGTTTTCGAATATTTGGCGATTTTTAGTTACAAAAAAAAATTAAATTTGACAAGAATTTACAGAAAGAAAAACGAAAAATATTTCCGGTCTACGTGACCGAAAATATTTTTTCGTTTTTCTTTCAAAAACCGTGCAAAAAAATCACTTAAACAATGATGATTTGTCAATAAAAAAAATTGCATTAGAAATGTGCTTTGAGATTAGAAGAAAAATGATTTTATATCAATTTTAAATAATTGTTGGCGTACGGTGGTCTTGTTGTTGGGTGTGCTGAATATGGATAAAAAATAGAAAATTAAACAGTTTTTTTAATGAATTTAATTATTATTTATAAAAGTAATATCAATGGAGAAAAATGTATTAAAAAAAACTAGAACAGAAGGACACACTTTACGATAGTTCGATTGAAAAAATTATGTCGCAAAAACAAAGAATGGAATTTTATTTATTTGTCGTATGAATACAGAATACATGGTTTTATTAATAATCAACAGTCATATAATAATAAAAAATAATAATAATAATGACAATAATATATAATATAATAATAATAATAATAATGAAAATAATACAGTAATAGTAATATAATTCTGCGAAAATAGTAATTAGGAGGTGATGGGATTTGGCGGATATCGGGGTGTAAATGATGCGTTAGTCAAGCTGGATGATGATCATGGGCAGGATGCATGGGCAGGCGGCGCAGACGCCAGCCATTGTAGAGCATTCGGGTTGCTAAGGGTATCGAACGCGGCTAGGCCACTGGGGAAAGAGTGAAGCTGATACCCTCTACTTCATGTGCTTGGTGGACTGATCGCTCCGCACCTCACATGTGGGACTCTTCTGCGAACCCTATTTGTAGAGGGTTTCCGCTGTCCTGCCGTGACTGCAGCGGGCACGGTTTAGAGTTACCTACATTTTGCGCGCGAGATTCAAAACCGCCTGGCTCCGCAGCAGGGTCGGGGAATGCGTTGTTCGCGTTCATCTTACTCACCCATCTTCCATCCATCGAGATTTAAGAATCATCGTATCTTCCGCGGTTCGTCCACGGCGGTTTCTTTGTTTTTAACCGCAATGATGGAAGACGGTGAGGTCTTCATGGATCGTGTGGTGTGGCATCGGGCGGCGCGATTCCAGAGGCGGTGAGAGCAGCGACTTTCCTGATTCTGGCGGCCCAATGTGAGAGATTACGGGCAGCCATGGACTGGTGTCGACGCATTCGCCATCTTTGCGCATAATATGGTTTAGCTCCGTGTCAACCCCTTTCGGTGTGCGCTCTGTCGCCACTGAAGCGCAGTATTCAGCTACGGCTATAAGCCAGAGAGAGATGTGGATATGCGTGGTGGAACCTCGGCGCTGCAACCCTAATGATGTCCCGGGTGAGTTTCCCGACAATGTTACTCCTGGTCGGAGTTTGGCCCTACTGACTGCAGGTGTTGGCGGAACGACAGGGTTCTGTCTAGTTTCACCCTAAGGTATCTTAAAGCGCCGCTGACGTCTTTACCACACACATCGTAAGATTCAGTGTGGCATTGGCCGACGCATCGCCAAAATGAAAGACCGTGAGACTGTTTTAGTCCGGGTTTGGCTTGAGGTGCCATGTTGTAAAATATTTTTCCATTATATTTAAATCTTTGTTTTAGAACTCTTCAATCTTCTGGAAGTCTCCGGCTTGCGTCACCAATGCAATGTCGTCGGCGTATATGAATTTGCGGGGGGGTGTGTGTCTACCTTCTCGTCGGTCTCCCCTGTGAGTAGTGCTCGCACGAAACTATATATGATATATATGCTCGCACGAAACTTAAAAGACACACACTAGAGGATCGGCCCAAAACATACCCGATCAATATACAGAATGGAATTAATGTATAAATAATAATAAAATCCTTTTAAAAAAAGCTGTATTTTTTCCCACATTCAGCACACCCAAAAACAACACCACCGTACGCCACTGAAATATCCTTTAATAATAAAACTTTATTATTATTATGTATCATAAATAATACAAATTTTATACAATAATATAGTATTATTTTGATATACGATTAAAAGATTCATCTAATTAATAAAACGTTTAACAGTACATTATGTAATATACAATTTTAATAATTTGTTTAAACAAAATTGTTCATATTATCATATTAATAAGCAGTAGTGGTTTTGTTGAGCAGAATCGAGCCTTTCTACTATTTTCGATTTTGTCAAAACAGGATTTTGCTCTAACATGATCCTGACAAAACTTTCCGGTAAAACCAATAAAAAAATATATTTTTCCTCAATTTTTTAGGGGTTGTTCTTTTGTTAAAAAAAATAGTAAGGAAAATTGTAATATCATAAGAGATTTTTCACCTGGATGGGATGTTTTCTCAGTATTTTTATTTATCTACACACAAAAGATTTGTTTTACTCATCTATTTAAATATTATTATTTTATCACTCAGCATAGATCAATTTACGTATGTGTTGTTGTTATATGAGACACATGATGATACATTCTAATTCCAGTATTTGATTAATACTCTTACTAATGTTTGCGTTTCATTTGATAAAAATGTTTATTTTATTAATTATTTTTAAAACAATATTCTATGTTAAATATAAGTATCAGAAATAGGAGATTTGCGGAAATTTATACCATCAACAACCATTTAAAATAATTCTATATCTAACATAAATCTCATTTCTTAATTACGTTAAAATGAATCTTTCAGCGTAACGAGCAATCAGGCCGATTGTCGTTTGGCCCAAAGTTCACTCGACTTTAAAACAATGGCTCAATCAAGCGGGTACAGAAACGAAACAGTGGCGTGTCGGGTCGTAATCTCGAGTATCAAATAATAATATATATTTAGATATATGTCGGGCATTGGATGGCTAATCCGCTGGATATTGTATCAGAGCCGAGTTTCCCGCATGAAAATTCAGGCAATCGGAAAGCCGAGAACTCGTTAAAGACTGTTGGAAAATCCGCATTGGAATATCCGTAATAATATCCATTACAAAAATGGTCGTAGCTTTATTGCTTAACGACCATGTACCGAAAGTTGGAGTTATTTGTATTGTTAGCGAGGGGGAATATTAAAAATTGTGGCCTTGCGAGAGAGAAAATGGAGGCTACTCAAGTTTCAGTGATATCTTATTGCGCCATATAAATTATTCTTGTAATTAATACGTGTTATTTTGTAAATATGAATAAATGTTTATAGGATCGTTAACATTTTGATTGATATTTTAATGAGAGTATTGAGGGCAAGGTTTGATATTTAATTGACGGTAATTTAATTTGTTTACAAAACATTGTGATCAATATTTATCGGAGATTAAAATATGTATATATTTGTTGCGTTATCATTAGGATGAGATTCATACGAGAAAAGGTAAGGCGATAAGAAGAAAAACGATCTTCTTTCCGCATATCAAACCGCGCACATACATAACACTGACAAAAGTGGATGAAATTTTCTCAGAATCAATCCGTTCTTAAATCCTTGCAAATTTCCACTTTGGCACTGAACACATTGCCACATATAAAAAAATCGCGCGTCTACATTTTGAGTTGAACAAATACATTCGCGCAAATAACCGACATCCAGTTCTCAGACGGACGTTGATGTATCCTCCGGGACCCGGTTAGACCCCACCATGTTTTATACTTTTTTACTAGATAACCCTCAGTATAAATTGGCAATGTTTCTTCGAAATGTGACACCGAAAAGGGAGTGTAGATCCGAAGAGTGATTTATTTAAAAATATGTGTCGATGTGTGAATATTAATTCGCACCGATAGACGCTAATGTGTTAATCGAATGACGAATGGGTTTAAAAAAATAATCAAATTATACGAAACAGAGATATTATTTGGCGTATTTTTTATTGATACAAAAAAAACACTCACATTTCACGAGTTTTCATTAGCTATTTTGTATGATTTATAAAATATCTTTGACGAAAAATATTTGATTAATAATATTTTGTATAAATAAAAAATAAATTGCCCCGGAAGTACACTGAAACACTTAAAAAAAAAATGTACTGTGTAGTATTAGCTGGTGAAATTTAATGGCGCTGGCTTCTGTTGGTTTTTTATATAAAGCGAAATCCAGTTTTTATAATTTTGGAGTTTAAGGACTGATAGAAAATCGTAATAATAGAAAGTAGATTATTATACCCGAAGAGAGAATCATGAATCTCTAATTTATTTATTTATTCAATCTAAATATTTTTAAATTAATTATTTCCTTATTGTATATCATACGAATATTTTAAATTATTTGCATAAATTTTCCCAATAATTCAATAAAATTTTAAATTTAGTAGTAAAAAAATCCACGCCTTTGAACTGTAATTTTTTTTGTTGGAATTTTATCGATTTTAATTTTTATTTAATGTTTCAATTCACATAAAAATTATATTTTATAAAAAAATATTTATTCTTTGGATAACAAAAATCTTATAAAAGTATTCTTGTAATAAGATATGAATTGATGCAATAATAATAATTAAAACCAGAAGTATATATTATTTATTAATAATATAATTCATTAAACGAAGAAAATTCTATATTAAATTTAAAATTTTATTGAATTATTGGGAAAATTTATGCAAATAATTTAAAATATGAAAGTTACATTTAACTATTAATATCTTTCAATGTGTCTTCATTTAGACTATTTTTATTGCCTCGTAAAAAACTTTAAAACAGCTCACAAAACCATTATTGCAATATTGTATCAATAAGAATATGCCATTTTATTTTTCTTCCATTATCTGGTAAATAAATACGCATCAAAATGATGTAATCCAATAATTTTTCATTTTAGCTCCGGTTTTCCTTTTAACAAAAATATCGTTTTCATTATCAAGTCCATTTCAAAGCCCTGAAAAATTATTATCACAGTAAGAGTAATCATTAAAAAATATTATTTATACAGATGTTGCAATTATGTAGAGGTGGCGAACTGTTAATAAAGGTCAACATCTTGGTTTTCCCCATAATAAAAATAAGAAAATAGTTAACATCTTTCCTCATATCGTTGCGGTTAGATAAATAATTCGTTAACATGTTTCATAATATTTTTTCTATTAAAACAAGACAATTATTATACAATATATTCTTGATAGTAATGCGTAAAATCTATCTGCCATGGGTATGCTAAGCGGCTCGAGAAGAAAATAGGGAAAATCTTCCTTGCCAATACATCAAATGAGGTTTAAAATTATTCAAGTTATATTCCTGATCCTCAAACTTGCTAACTATACTTAATAACCGCTTCTATGCATTTTAATCGAATCCATTATGAGACAGTGCTCTGCATAATGTTTCAATTTAAGCGTCGATTAATCACAATGTATAGATTTTGTGATCAGCCTTGAATCTACCGACAACAAATTGACCCACTACATTAATTGAGTGGTCCCCGATACAGAATCGATAAAGATAATAATACCCCGAAGAGGTCCACCGCAGGGTCTGGACAAATCCTCAAAGCACCGGGGATTACAACAAACCCAAATCAAATGTCCACCGATCAATTCAATGTAACCGTTAGGTCCGAGTTCTTAAGCCGGCGCGATTAAGAAAGAATTATCTCAGAATTATTCCTGTTCGTCCCAATTTAAATATTCCGATATTTGCATAATGGAGCTCTGTAGAAGCTATTATTGAGTTGCGATCGTTTGGCGGAGCCCGAACATCTTATGTCGTGTTCAGACACGGTTATGTTCCGATATCTTCATAAATTTCTTGCAGCATGGAGTGTTATAATTTGCCCTTGAACTCTGCTCTTATTATCATGTTAGGATGTTATTCGCATTATGGGAAAGTTTCAACGACCACTCTTATGGGGGTATATCAAATTTTATCTGTGTGCCCATCAAGTACAGACGCACAGGAATATTTACAGGGACGATATGCCTTAATTATAATAAATATCAAATATCTGAAAATGGACATGTAAGATATGACACATCATATTAATATTCGTAATGTAATGAATTAAATTAATTTAAGTCAATATCTGATGAGTTTTAATAAGTATATATTATTTTCTTTCATTATTATGTTTCATGCATAATGTCATTGCAAATTATTCTCTTAATCCGTTTACATTAGTGAAAAATTAATTGCCATAAAATACTTGAATGATCTATAAAAATATTCAAGTATGATAATTTTACCAACATTTAAAAGATAATGACAGAATCGCTTAATTACTATTTGACTAAACGCCATACCAAAAGGTGCGTTTTAGAAGTGCTTCAACATATTTTTTTTATTAGATTTCATATCGACGCAAAAAATCTATCTTGTTGTGTCTCAAAAATATGGTAATATCACTTTTATTTGTCATTATAATAAAAAAATAACTGGGTCGATTGGTTTAAGTCTAGTTCTCCTACAATATATTTTTTTTTGGAATGACGGTCAAATTTCTAAGATATGTTATACTCAATATACAAAAAATGACATAAGACAGCAAATTTATTCAATATTATTAAATATTTAACAAATATGTCGAAATTGCTGCCAATATTTGCACGATAGATCTCGTTCGTGTTCGATTAGTACAAAATAGTCAAAGCTTTTTCCATGTGTTAAATAATTAATTTATTATCATATAGAAAAAGAATAAACAATATAGAAAAAACAATAAAATAATAAAACATAAAGTTAATAAAGTAAAAAGTAATATTATATAAAATAATATACATCTATTATATAGAAATCTAGATATATAAATAATTCATATGAAAGTAAAACGATTTATATTATGGTTCTACATCTTTCAGTTAGAGGTTATAAAAAAAATAAAAAAAATAAAAAGAATACGTGCTGAAAGACATGGGCTGTCCGGGGGACTCGAAAACGCGTCCTCGCGGGCCAACGTAGAAGTACGGGGGGCCGCACGGATAATAAAAAAAAAACATATATACAGTGGAACCTCTCATAACGAGCATAATTCGTTCCAGAATCTTGCTCGTTGTGTGAAACACTCGTTAAGCGAAACTAATTTTCTCATATAAATCAATATAAAACACGATAATGCCTTCCATGCGAAATATTTTTTTTTAACGTTTATTCAAATAAAATTACATGCGTATAAATTGTTAAAGATCGTAACAACCTGGATAAAAATATTTTTAAAAATCGAAACTAGCTTATTATTTATTAATTTATGACAAATAATTAATTCTTTTTTACTAGAAAGCTGTCTAGAGACATTTGTTTTAGCCGACTCTTTAAAATTTGGTGAAAATGTGACACAGCGTTATCATTGGATATGTTTGTAGCACGCATAGCCACCTCCTTATTAGGATGATGCTTCTCGATGTACGATGAAACAGTTTCCCATGCTTTCAGCATTTCTCTTATTGCGTCAGAAGATTGTTTCTCTGCTACTTCTCTTCCTCCAAACTCTCCTTCATAACTTCTTACTGTGAAATACGATCGAACACACACAAGTGCGTCATACGTTTGTGATTTTTCTTTCTGCGTCACTCGTTATGCGAAATGTCGCTCGTTAAGAGAGAAATTTTTTCACTTTTTTTTTTTGCTCGTTATGCGAATTACTCATTATGCGAGGTGCTCGTTAAGAGAGTTTTCACTGTAGTAGTAATACAATTACATTGACAGAAGGAATACATCTTTAACCCATTTAAATTGTTAAAAACAATATAACACGTGAAATAAAAAATCCGGAATTATATTATATATATATTATATAACTGGAACCGAATAGATATATTGTTTTTTAATGGAACTGAAACTAAAATAGAAACATCACAGCATTGTAATAGAAAAAGATTAGGCAGTAAATGGGTTAGAGATGAAACAAGAATTATATCATAAACAGAATAACATATTTTTTTCTATATGTTAATATAGCAAATTCGATCGAAATTTAAATCTTATTTGTTTTGTTATGCATATCACTTTAACGATACAGTATTTGTGCTGCTTTAAATAAAAAATAATTGCTGTAACTTTATAAAACTACTAATTAGAAGAACTTTAGCAATTTTATAATGTATATTATGAGACTTATTTTAAAACTGATGGAGACTTGAGGTACTATTCAAATTTAAATCGTTTTTTGGCTTCCCTGTAAAGTTTAACTTTTCAAGATAGAGCAAGATTACCTTCTTAAATGTCCGAAATAAAAATAAATATTAAAGATAATTTTCTTAAAATAAACAAAATTCAATAATGATAAAAAAATGAGAAATAAAAGAAGTAACACAAATCCTAATCTGTTAAGGTCAATTTATATAAATCATAACATTTTAAGATCCATATGAAACTTAGTTTAATTAAATTAATATAACATTATGGTTATTTTTTTACGTTTTATTAGAATTTTTTAAGATTTATTTACCATTAGATAATCATCTTATCTAATAAAAATAATAAAACTGTTTGGTGATTTTAAAAATATTTGAATAAGTAATTATAATATTTTCAAAATAAGTTAATTAATATTTTGCACTTGAACATAAATATACAAAAATCTGAGATAATTTTATATAAAATTTCATTAAAAAAGAAACAATAATTCAGTTTTTTCGCAATTCATACTTTCTGTTTTATTTTAACTGGAAGAGCAAGATAAAAAAAAACATTTTTTTATGCATAGAATTTTTCCACAGACAAACAGTCCCTCTAATGGCAAAAAAATTCAAAGAAAAGACATAAACCCCCTCAACCATTTGCATACATATGTACATTCATACATACATACATACAAACGAAGCAATTTATTGCAATTTACTACTGAGATTTATCTAATAATATATTTTGCTTTAAGAATTATGCATAAAAAATAGACACGATCATATATAATGACTTGAAAAAAATGAATGACAGTTGAATAGCCGTGATTCAATATAAAAGATATTTCTTTCAGATTTGCATTAAACATCGGGCGGATTATCTCGCACGTCGCCTCGAGTAAAATTGTGACATTGAAAGCATCTAACGCTTACGATGAGTTTTAGAAACCATAAAATTCGCCACGGGGAATACACGGAAAAGTACTCGATGATATTGTGAAAAACAGCGCGCACAAAAAACCCCGCGAAAACGTTAATAAACAAACTTTTCCGGCATTCATTTATATAAATTTTAGGGGCGAAAAAATAACTTTTGCGAAGCAATCTCGGTAACAAGTTGTTAGATTGAATTTTCTTATACATATATATACAACGGGGAATGGAATGAGGAATAAGCTCTTGGTCTGTATGGATCTGAAACTGCGTCGACGAGACAGGAACAAGTGATTCGCCATTAAAATTCTGCTCGCGCGCTATATCACTTCTGCCAGTGGCTTCTGCTCCAGTTCACTTTCGGTTATATTGAATTCCCGAAGAATAGTTTGAAGTTGAGCGGTGATTGATGTGCAAGAACGCGATTGTAAAATAATCAAATAAACAGCACGGTATGAGAATACGGCATGTCCTTCATCGCGAAAGACAATAAAAACGACAAGCGAGGATAATGGACGGTAATAAGAACCAATTTAGTTCAATTCCACATTTTTTTTTACATAAAAGTATAGCAATTTACATCCGTAATAATGTGAAGATGTTATAAAAATATTCATTTCATAAAATATAGTCAAAATTGTATCGAAATATTGCAATCATCAATTATACGATAACAGTGGAGGTTATCAATTATTCAGTTTTGCATTATTTTTAGCACTATTGAATGATTAATAAATAATAATTTGCCTTGTTTGAGAGATGCACCAATATTGAATATAAAAATAAGGAGGACCCGAAAGAAATAACGTATTTTTTAGAACTATTGTTTATGAGTAATACAATTTATATTATTCTTAATGGTAAAATGTCGAAATCAAAAATTGAAGAAGGACATTTCAACAATTGTATGCTACTTTTTTCGACAAGGGCTTGAATGACAGCACGTAGATGATAATTTAGGTGTCAAAGATTCAAATCGGGAAATAGAAACCTAAAAGATGCAGCTGAATCTGGAAGAACTTTTATATTTGATGATAATATGTTGATCGGATCCTAGATTAATCATCAATGAATTGTCGCAGAGACTTAAATTTCAAGGTCTTCTGTACAATATATTTTTTAATGCATCGGTAAAACAAATACTATGGGAATATAGGATATCGCACGTATTATCTGAAGATAACAAAAAAGATAAATGGAGATGAGAAATGGCTTTTTCCGAATCAAACTCCCGTTTCGATCTCTAAACCTGGTTAGCACTCTGGTAACCACTTTTGTGGATTTAGTGGAATGCAAGAAGAATAATTCATTACGTATTATTAAAACCGTGTGAAACAACTACTGCAGATATTTACCGACAACAATTAGAAAGAATAAACTCCAGTTTTATTTAATAGAAAGGGAACAATTATTTATGCAAAAATGATCCAAGATAAAATTCAGGAGTTTAACTGAGAGGTTCTACCACACCCTTAATATTTCCAGACGTTGCTACTTTCGATTACTTTTTTTTTTGGTTCTTGGATCATAAGTTGAAAAACGTTTTCGAAATATGTTATAGCTCATTGCCTACGGGGATTTCACGTCAAAGGCGTTTTTGTTTGGTCGTAGAAAACAAACTATTCAGAAAAAAATTGAGACCTTATTTTTAAGGTCTGAATTTTTACCAAGATACTTATTTTTCATGAATAAAGTCTTACTGATGTCATACCATGATTGTTCTCTTTATGATGTTCCTCAACATTCAGAGCTATAAAAACAGCTGTTATGGATAATGAAAATGATGGTTTATCAAAGTAACCTGACAATTAATGACTTTAAAATTTCACACAAAAGCCTTCTATATAAATATTTAAAAGACCATGTTCAAACCAAGATATATAAATAATCAATTTGGCCCGTTTCCAATTCATTTGGTGACCCCTGCTATAAGATGTATTTTTTTTGGCATTAACTATCTAGTAAATGTTGAAGTTCAAGTAATTCAATTATTGGCTACATATCTTGATTAATAAAAGAGTTTTGATTTTTTTTGTAAAGAACGACGTTTCACAAAATTTTGGCAAATGCATTAGCGCCTGTTTTATATTATTTTGTTAGAGAAATATAAAAAATACAATTAACATTAATAAAAAAAACGTGATTTCTTTCGGGTTCCCCTATTAAATTGTATAATCTGATGCATATAATCAGGACATCCTGTAAAATGTTTGACGGGCGTGTTGTTTTGTCTGAGGCTGAGTATAAAGTCAAAACTTTCTTCAATAACTTTTCTTTAATGATTGCTACACACCAGATAAGATTTACGACAAAAGTTATCTTAGTAAAATATACATAGTTGAAAGGTAGGCACCGAAAAAAAAATCGGATTTCCATTTTAGCAACTCTCTTTGGCCGGATTAACATTTTCGCCAAGTTTTTGCATGTAATATTTTCGGCCCGAAACATTATTTAAAAATTAGTATGTTATTTATGCACTCGATCATTTACATTTCTCAGTATCTTATACTTGTTTTTTTATGATATTTTAACTGATTTACATCCGTCGTCGAGAGATATTTATTTTTCAGCGGAGAAAATCTTCGCTATAATCAAAAGATTGAATTTCGTTTTTGTTCTGAATGTCTGCCTGCGTGATTTTAAAAGATTGGTTTTTGTTCTTCAGATTAATGGCGAGACAATACAAATTTTCAATTATACTCGAGATTTTTTTAGCGCATACGAAAAAAAAGAATGGCGTTTCTAGTGGGGTTGGGCGAGGCACTTTGAAGAACAATGAAGAACAGCAGGGAACCAACGCGTATTATTCAGGCGTAGAAGAAAATCCTACATTTTCCTCGTCCGTAACTAAATAACTAACGAAATTGTCTACGTGCCAGAATTAAGCGGGAAACTTTGCTCACTTCGGAAAACGTCGAAGAAAATTTCCAAATTGAATGAAAATTTCCCTCGTTTCCGATTCGATTATTGGAAGCATCCGTTTCCTTCCCATTACGGTTAGTTTAGCTAATTTTAATTGCACCAATATGTTGATTTATACAAAATAAGACATAATAATGAACTATGATTTATAATTTACAATTAATATTTTAATTATTAATTAATTAAATAATACTATAAAAGAAACTAGACGCCGTTAGCAGCATAATATAACAAAAATGGTCTAACATACGTTTTGTGCTGTTTTAAAATTAAATCCTAATAAAAAATCATATATATATATATCATTATGATTTTAATTATTTTTATTAATGTGGAATGTATTATAATTTAACACAAAACAAAAAAAGTATTAAGGCTTGATTGCGCTAAAGCAATTATACGAATGTAGAACAATATAGTCGGGCGTTAAGTACGATTTTGTCTGAAAAAGTTATTTTTATTGCTCGTAAAGCTGTTGGCCGTGGAAATGTTTAACGAGCTGGTAATTTACCAGAAACTTTCTTTTTAAGTGGAGCCTTATTATTCACAACACTCGTGATATATAGAACGTACATACAGCCGAAGATCCCCGGTTAATCTCGGCTCTCACCAGAAAGATATTAACAATGTTGACGCCCCTAGGTCTATGAGAGACGAAATGATATTTCATTACGGAGTATCTGCAAAGAATATGAGAGGGTTTCGCCCTAATCTTTATATCTCGGCCAGCCCTGCGCAGCGTTAACGTTTTGTTGTGTCTTTTATGTCTTTGTTTTTATTTGTGCCGGAGTATTTTATTGCGACCCTTTGTGACTCTTCTTATCCGCCCTTCTGGCTTTGCGCATCTTGCACGTGCTCTATCCGGATAATATTTCCGGAATTTAATTATAAAAATATAAATAAGATCCGCAGAATTTATGCGATGAAAAATAATATGCGTCGAATTTTGAAAAATCATCGGTTGCATTACAAGTGAGATGTGTCGGTCATTATAGAAAACTATATCAATAAATCATTTGCTTATATAGAAGATCGATGTATAACCTATTTAGCATATATTTGATTTTAATCACACTAATCATTGTGGTTTTTACAATTTTTTTCGGTAATACTCATTAATTTATCAAAATTTAACGAAATTAATTCAATAACAATTTTTTTACTCGAGGCTATAATTCAAAATATTACTATTTTTATTAAAAATAACCAAAACAAGCAACTTATTAGATTGTCTTACATCGTTCGATATTTTTTGAATGCCTTAATAGATAATTTGAAAATCCTAAATTAAATTTCGTAAACAATAATCTTAAAAACCAAGGATTTTGAGATCAACGTTTTATGTATAGTCAAGTTTGAATCATTACAATTTTTTTAAAACATGCATTATCTTAAAAATGATTCATTTCCGTTGTGTGTATGATTACACATAAATTAAATACAATCATAAAATATTTTTACATATTTAAAATTATAAATGTTTTTTTTAAACGCTCGAAACGTTCCTTATCATACTTTTTTCTTATTACAGATTAAAAAGTTCTTAAATAATTATCTAACTATATTATAATGCGAGTGGTGACATTGAATGATTATTATAAAAATGTGGCATAATTGTTTAAGAATAATGTAATTAAATCAAAAAAATCTTAGAGTAAAGGATAATTTATATTTTAATTAGTTTATGCAAATATATTCTGTTTCACTAATAAACCATCGTCACAACGATTAAATTGAAGATGAAAGCGTATAAAAAAAATTGCGTGATTTGATAAAAAAATGTTTTTCATTTTACATTTTTCCTCCTTTAATCTATTTTCCATCAGATACATCATATACTTATGCCAGTGCATTTTCCAATCTTCGAAGCACTTGAGAAATGCAATTTTTAAAGTGCTGTTTATCTTTGTCAGCAATTCAGTCTATATCCCAATGTTGACAGAATGTCGCCATTTCTTGTTTTTTTTACTTTTAGAAAAAGGAAATAGTAATAGAAAATGCCCGGTGAATACAAAAGATAAGGAAAGTGTTTTTTCTAGGCCAAAAATATTATCAAATTTTTCTTTTTCCAAATAAAAGATCGTTAAGCAAAAGGTGTGAAGCCTTTATAACAGCCAATAATATTAAAAGCACCTAATATGGCTACTAATGTCATGATACGTCAGACACATGTGTACCAATAAAACAAAAAATATACACCATGTGTTAATGTAAATATTAATATAATACAATAGACTTAGTGTTGAACTAGAAGTTAATTAGTAAATTATTTAGCACTCCTCAACAGATATATTTAAATTGCATCAAAACAAAACCACATATTTACATATCCTAAAATCGATTTAATAAAGAATATTGCTATTTTTAATAATGAAATTATTCTTGTAATTAAATACAAGAATAACATTTTATGTTTCTAGGAATAGCAAAATTAATCAAATATTGCCTCGTCTTTAACTTGTACATTTTCTTAACACAAAGTCACTCTACATTATTGGTATAAAAATAAAAAGAAACATTTGAGCTTATGTCAACAAACAGCCCTGACCAGAATATGATTGAAAATTTATAATGCGCGATAGAAACGAAAATAGATGAAATTGAGCTTAAGTCAATCGATAACTTGATTGAACGTATTCTTAGGAATATTTAATAATATTTTTTTTATAATTAAAGACACGTTATAATCGTTTATTAATGAGAAAATTTGTATTTTTCAGCATTGTATTGGCTATTTTAAATGCTATTTTTCAGTAAACCATTGTAACATTTATACGCAGCAACAAGCTATCATGTTTATTTTATCTATCGTATAAGGATTTTTACAGCATCTCTGCTTTAAAAAAATGTATTCATTAAAAAAAGAGTATTTTATAAAAAAAAAATGGCTTTTTCGTTAAGTTGTGAAAAGGGTAATATGCGAATGCTAAACTTTATAAAAATATATTTAAATAAATTCAGACTAATTGCGTTTTTATTTTATTGTTTTATTCGAAGAATATTAAATTGAAATAAATGTAATAAGTTTTCAACGAAGAATTAAATAGTTCAGCATTCGAAAAATAATTAAAAAAAAAAACAATTGTGTTTTATGAAAATGTTTTATACGAAACTTTTCAATTTAAACTTCCATTACGAGGGAATTACAGCAAATTAAATTATGATTCGCTGAAAATTTACGCCAAACTTCCAGATAATAAAACCGCGATTTACTCTCCCGCTTTAAAATATAAATACAAAAAAGTATCGTTCGATAGCTGCATATAAATAAAAAATGAATATAAAATCGATGTTGTTTGATAAAACGATGGGCAATAAAATTATTTTTAGTACTTTTCAGACCCTTTACGACAGGCTCGATTGTTTTTTTATTGTACGCCTTTTTCTTTTTTTTTAGAGGACAATAAAATCCGACTTTGCGATCGATTCGCATTTTTTTTAGCTTTCTACCCCAACATTATTGTCACTTTTGTCATACACTCGGATAGGGGATTTTTCGATATTTTTTTGGGACATACGAATGTTATGGAGCTGCGTCAGAATAAATATCACGTTTCATTTGTACAGATGTTTACATGAAAATCTGCGTCAATACGGGAATATTGTTTTTAAGATTCGGCTCGATCTCGATTATGTTTGCATTAGAGTTCCTTTAAAAAGCAATCTATTGGGAACGAAAAAAAGAATGGACAAGATTCCGAATAGAGCTGATTCATTCGGTGAAATTTATGCTAGATTAGTTCTAGTAAGTAAAAGGGAAAGAGGAATGTTTTCGCGAGCAGGCAGAGTTTGAAAAGTGTAATTACAACGAAGTGAATTACGTTTGCGAACGTCTCCGGGCACTCAACAAACTGAAAACAATTTAATTAATTACAAGATGAAACTCCGTCGGCAAGATTGTTACTTCGCTTTGATTTCAATTATGGTGCAATCTTCCTGCGAGAGGTTAATGCAGAAAATTCACCATTCAAAAAAATATATTTATTCGTTCTTTAAAAAGAACGTTTTAATTATTAAATTAATTTTGAACACATTCTTGCAACATAATTACGATAAACGTGATGAGATTCATGTCAATAAACAACTGACATAATGATCATTTAGATATGTTATTCAAATACGCCAATTACATTTTTAATTGCAATAAACATAAGTTATTGCAAATAATTGCAACCATTCGTAGGTAGTTACAACTGATAGCACTTATAGTCGAATGCTATTATTATGCATTGTGATATCGACTTGACATTGAAATTCAAGGGTAATCATGGGCTATACGTCTCATATATCATTAATGCATTGTGCATCAATAATATATGAGACGAAATCTGGTATTTCTATATATTTTTTCGAGATAAATTAAAAAATTCGGATACACGTGTAAGCTGAATTTAATCGATCGTACGATTTTCGGAAGTATTAATGGGTCGTATAAAAGCGCACAATCTATTTAATATTAATACATGCAATTGTTAGATATACATCAGAGATATAATAAAGATATCATTGTTAAAATAATTGTAAATACTTTTGATAAAGCATAAATTGTAACGGATAATGTAAATATTTTTAGTATTAATAATTAATGTTGATTATAATTCGTCATAATTTGGAGAATCGGATGACAATTTCAACTAATTACATGACCTAATTTTATATCTGGAAATTACGTACGCTGTAATCAATATATTTAGTATTTTTTTTATCAGTATGATAAAAGATTTGAATTTGCCTAGTGTCTGAATGATTAAATATATTATAAAATTATGACTGAAAATGAACTATAAGCTAGCCCTTAATACTCCTATATCCTATCCAGATGTATTCGAGGCTGTTTAAATCAGTTTTTATTTAATTTTTTTATTAGGAGATTAATAGTAGACATAATACATAATTGAAAGGCGTGAAACTATCAATATAAATAATTGATTTTGTTATTTTAAAATAGTTTATAGGTGGTCAAAGTGAAGAAAATTAACTAACCAAAGCGATGTGACTAAACAAACCATCAGACATGTATTAATTTATATTATATTAATATATGAATGTTAGAAATGAACACTGTTGATCAATTTGTAAATATTATTCGACGGTTAAATATTATTCAGAAAGCAAATAAAATGACCTGTTTTTTTTATCATGTGTATTTAAAAGAATAGCCGTTTTTTTAAATAATAGATTTCAATGCTTAAACAATATGTATTGTTTACTTATCAATTTAAAATATAATTACTATAAGCAGATACGATTATTTTCCGCCTATCTGGCAATATTTCAATGTCTTTCCCATAAAAAATCTAAGTTTAGAGTCATAATACTCATCTAATGCATATTTACCATCGTCATATGTATTTGAGTCTTAAATATGCTTCTGCTAAATATATATTATTCAAAAATATGCAACTCCTTTATTCGATAATCTTCATAAATTTACAAATATATTACCATAAATACTCCCAATCCTTCGTCAAAATTCTTCTACCTACAAAATTTTTACTTTCCATTAAAAAAAAGTGAAGTAGATAACAAAAATAATTCTACTCAGTCGTCTTGATTTCCATTTAAAAACAATTTTCTTCAACTTAGCTTCAAACAGTTCAAAAATGATTAACTTATTAGCAACTTTTAGGTTCTTTTATTCACTATCTATTAAATATAAGAGCTACTAATGACTTATTTGCTTCTGTGTCTGGTTCATCGATGTTTCCTGTTAAGATTTTTTCCTCTGCTTTTTCACTATTCTCTTTGCTTGTGCTTTTACTTGTATATAACATTTTATCTTTACATACATTTTTCTATATATTAATACTTTTTGCTTCTTATTATGTTTTTTCAATTAAAAAAATAGCATTTAATTGTTATACACTGCTATAAAAAATGTATATACATAGTCATATATGTCTGAATTGTTTACGATTACGTATTTTTATTTAATTTTGTCTTAGTTCTATTATTACACCATTTCCCCCCAAAAACTTTTAACCACTCGAGTGCCGGCAACTCACTTAAGACGCTGGACAACGAGAGGTGACAACGAAAAATATAATACACTCGCACACTTTTGGCCATGGCATATTTAAATAATGTTGCATCCATCTGAAAAGATGATAATTAGACGGAGCGGTGTCTGAAGAATATGTAGTGGGATAAATTGACTTCTATTCGAGGTTGGTTATTTTTTCTCGTGGAATTTTCACCGTTTGGGGGTGAGCATTTTCATGCTTTTTTTATCTCGGTTCAAGTAAAGTATCCATTTTCAACTCCAGTTATCAGGTCTTGCAAAAAACAGTTTTTCGGATTCTATTTCCAAAATATTTGTATGCAGTTATTCGATCGCCTAGATTCTCTTCACGTATCCATTTTCACACTTAGCCGATTTTTAATACTCGGTTATAAGAATTCTAGATTTTTTGCATTTTTTTTAATTAATAAAATTGGATTACTTTTGATTTCGCCAATCATTATGGCATCGTCTCCGATTAAAAACTCTTAAACCATTTTTGTCACTTGCCAACATTTAAATAATCCTCCAATACAATACAAATGTTTTTAGTGGCTATATTTTTTTTGTAAATACCGATATCCAACCGATTCTCCATTTTGTTCGGTCGTGTTTTGTTTGCCGCCACGTTGCTTCATCTTCCGGTAAGTTTTAAAGCTACAGTGTCACTCTGTACACAGTCCAGCCACCTCAGCCTTGATCTTCCTTCCTCTAGAGATAGTAAGGCTTGTTAACCATAAACCTTTTTATCAGATGACTGTCCCGCATCCTTGACACGTGACTGCCCGACGAGTCTGGTCACTCTGACGATAACTGTGACCGGTATAACTTTGTATAGTCAATACAGCTCCTCGTTGCATCGGATACGCCATTCCCCATCGTCTTCTACCGCTCTAAATGTTCGTCTCAGAATTCTCCTCTCCAGGATAATGCAAATCTTATTCTGTCAAAGCCCAACACTCAGATCTGTATGTTAGGACGGGTTTAATGATGGTCATGTAGAGCTTGCTTTTGCTCTTCTTTGAGAGGGGTCTGGACTAGATGCTGTTGAAGTACAGAGTAGCACCGGTTCGCCGGCACGGTTATTCTTATAACTTCCAAATGGGTTTCATTATCTTTGTTATATTGTAAGCCGAGATATGTGAATTCATGGACGGCTTCAAAGCTGTATTATTGACTCTCTATTGGGTTGAAGGATTCGTCCTTGGCATAAATGCATGTATTTTATCAGTCTCGCTGATCCTTAGTCCTATGCCAATTGCCGTTCTCATTGTTCGCTGGCATGCATCCTTGAGAGCCGCTCGAGATCTGGCCACAATGTCTATGTTGGCCGCATAGGCAAGAAGCTGCACCGATTTATGTTTTATCGGCATCATAAAAAAATAATTAATTAATTTTATTAATTATCTTAATTTTCAATTGTCTATTATTCACATATTTTTTATATTAATTTTAGTGCAAATCATAATTACAGATAACACAATAAAATGTACCGACGGAGGTTATTGCCGATAACTTTCGGGCAGTTATACATTTTTTTTGCTCAAAAAACAAACAAAATATTATTCATGCATTTTGCAACCGCGTTCTCGTATTGCATTATGTGTGCATAGTCTGTTGAATTGGAATGTATCGATTTATTTGAAAATTCGCAGACACAATATGCTAATACATAAACAATATACAACGAATACAATAATCTTCTATAGACAATCGACGGATCTAATAAAATCAATATTGATACATCCTCCGTATTTCAGTGTCAGACGACTCTAATTACGTGTATTAAAATTAATATCAGATGTATTGGTACTCACGTATTTGTCGAGCATCCAGCTGGCGGGGAAGATGAGCGGTATGTAGGTGATCATGAAGATCATTGACGTCCAATTGACCCATATGCTGCTGGTGCCGTAGTACTCCATGATGATATCGGCGATGATCGAGTACTGGATCCACTGCATCGAGTTGGACGACGAGTAGAGGACGAAGATGGCCAGCACTAACCATCTTCGCTTGTACAGCTTGTATTCGGTGCCTTTCCCCATCGCCTTGATGGCATCGGGGGTGCTGGGCTTATCCGGCGTCGTTGCGTCGAAGTCGTGCTTCATGGCGTACGTCGAGTTGGACGCCATCTTTATATATGATTTTACACGCGATCAATATATCAATATGGCATTTGTAAAAATGAGATCAATTATTTGCGATCTATACAATATTATATATACGTATAGATCACTCACGACAAATTTATTATAAATATTCTATCGAAAATTAGTTATTTTTTTTTATTATCATCACATCGAAAGCTCTACCATCAATCACATAATTATAGAAAATACGTTATTATTGTCATATGTTTTTAATAAAAAATATTATTTCGTATTTATGTGCTGTATATTATCGTTTTATTTAAATAAATATATCTGAAACAAAAAACATAAAATTAGATTAATATGTGTACGTAAGCAGCAGATGAAGACTAATATTATTTTAGATGATTCCAGCGAAGATAATGATTCACTATTTAATCAAGAATAATGTAAACATTTAATAATGTATTAATGCAAGATGCTAGTGTATGATGATAAGTAAAATGATTATTTGAAACGCATCTGAAAATTTCCATACAATTAAAGCTGACTAACGCATCAGTATGCAACGGAAATTATATGATATTGAAGCATGTACGAGCATCGATTTATAATGTTCGCTGACACCGTGTAAAAAATTCAAGTTTATTGAACCTAGCACCACGTAATATAATTATTCGAAAAACAGCCAGATTATATACTAAGTTTAAAATTAAAATAATATATTAATTCATTATCGATTGTTGTAACAATTTAGTATCGATTTAAAATCAAACGATTACATCGTTTCGGTGGATCAAGATAAAAATGTCTACGTATCGATAAAATGTTAGACATTGCATTGGACACATTGTGATAATAGTGCACCTGAGGGTGATTATCTTAATTTTTTTATTGCAGAAATTACTTCAACGTTCGCGAGTCGCCGATACGGTATCGCCGTGTGAGTTGCTGTATTGATACGGTTGCGATCAATATGTGAATGTGGTGCGACAGAATTGATTTGTCGGTTAATTATGTTGAGGCTCGCGAACCACGGACAGTGCCGTGTTGGCGGTGCGCGCGCCGTCACAAGACTGGTTGACAAGAGCTGGAGTCGCCGGTGCTGTTGGCTGACGGCGCATCATCATGACCAACGGTCAACAGCGCCGATTCGCGCGATATAACGAGCAGGGACTGACGTAGCTGGTGACGTAGAACGCGCTAGGTCAGGGCCGCTAAACGTGCCCGAGCTGCGCGTCACGCCGCGTCACGTTGGGTGTCAGGTCGCTGATCCAAGCATTGCTCGATCGACTGGTCAAACGTGTATGTTCATATTGTGTCTGCAAATGCAGAAATTCTCTGACCATGTTGGGGCGGTGCTAATTTTAGGTCGACGCTCGGAATTCCTGAGGAACGTCTACCAAAAAAAAAGACTCGTCTACCATCTTGTCTTTACTAGAATAGATAGTTTTTCAATATCCTTTACTATTAGGTTCCATATGAAATTTCGTTTTTTCGAAGTGAAAATGAAAATGCGATATTTTTCACTTGTATATAATTTATTTAATCAAAATAGTAGCCATTACAATCTTTAGTTGTCTGCCAACGCTTTGGTCAATCGTATATCCCTTTCTTGAAGAAATCTTCTGTTTTTTGATTTGATGAATTCTTCGAAACCTAAAATTAAGTCATTTCGACTCCGGTCCTTTTTGTCTCGCAAAAATAATTCATAATGACGAAAAATATGATAATCTGTAGGTGAAAGATCTAGGGAATATGGTGGATGTCACAAAATACAAATGTCTTCAAAATTTAAATTCAATGTTAAACCGATAATATGAAAAATGTGGTTTTGCGCTCCGCCATCTGGCTGAGGAATTTCCGTCTTTTCAGCTTTCCTATTGACTTTAAATGACGGGAAACAGTCGCAATACCATCTCCCATGCCAGATGCAAGTTGATGAACATTTGTGTGTGTATCGGATTCAACTGTTGTCTTCAATTCATCATCGTCAGTAATGGTCTTCGGTCTTCCTCGAGGCTCGTTGTCGAGATCAAATTTACCGGAACGAAATTTTTTGAACCAAATCTGAATAGTTCTTTTGTTGACAGTTCCCACTCCGAACGCTGTGTTGATTTTTTTTGCAGCTGTAACCGCATTATCGCCCAATTTGAATTCAAACAAAAAAACTGCTCGAATTTCACTTTTTGACATCATCTGGTTGAGAGACGAAAAAAACAAAAAAAAACAGAGATTTTTGAGAAATTTAGAAGATACAATTAATTTTGAATTAACGTTAAATGAACGATCGCCTTGAAATTCCAATATCAATATTTCTGGATGCATCCAACTTGCGTCTGTTGTTTTCCTTAGTCTACCGAATGCCTTTTACGTTTTTAGTGCCACAAATTATCTACTTCAGAACTCTCGTAACTAACCACTTTGAAAAAAATCGATTTTTCAGAATAAACCGCACAATGATTGGTCAAATAGGAATAGCAAAAGAAATGAATACAAACTTGCTCTCTCTATTTGTTAATACTTTTTTAATACTATTTTTAGCACCAAGTATGGAATAGAAGAGCGGATTTTTTCTTATCATGGTAGCTGCATTTTAAAATGAAGACTAATTCTCAGATATTATATTGTAGGGAGATTTTAGTCATTAGGATATACAGGCAAACCTCAAGATCAGAGATGCACAAACTTATGAGTACTGCGGGAATTATTGCAGATCATAGAAGGAACTCCAATAATTGGACATAAAAATTTTACGGCATAAAAAACAATATAAATATATAATAAAATTTCACAATAGATAAAACATCGGCAAAATTCACGCGTTTGTCAGTTATTTAAGAATAACAATTTAAGTTCTCAAATATCAGAAAACGGTTAAGGTCAACAAACCTTTGCTCTCTTCGGTTTGGAAATGCAGGCGCAGTTTTTGCGGCGTAATGATGAGCAGAGCCACCTCTTGCGGCCGAGGGTTGTGTCGGAATCTGCCATGGGTTCTGCAATTGCCCTTTATATACTAGCCGGCGCAGATGTTGAAAAACCCCTCCGAAAGAACGATATTCAGATAACAATAATTGCTACATAACCGAAAAATACTCGATAAATGTATGACATCATTCACGATAAGTGAATGTCATCTGACCACCCTATTATGCCACTCTCTCAATTTTATTCGCAATATTTATTTAACGATTGATGAACGGCATTACAGAAAATCGCTAACTCACCAAACCGCTATTCAGCAATATAAAGGTTCGATAATTTTTTTCTAATATGCGGTGGTGGAGTTATAAAAATATTCACCAATTGGAAAAATATCACCAGCATCATACATTCCTAGAATTCATATATTTATCTTTGCTCAATCGCGTTTAAACATTCATAAATTGTTGATACTTACATACAATGACAATGTAAATAAAAATTCTGCTAAAAATGAAAACAACTTTTTAGTATTCCATGAATCAATTTTCCTAAGAAATGACTAATGAAAATTGTTGATTAATTCCAAATATGTTATACAGTGAAAAACGTTTAATATGACTCTGACTATCGTAATATTTTTTTTGTAATTAAAGAATTTCGTGTTAAACGAATATTTACATACAAAAAAAAATTGAGTTTGACCGAAAATTAAAAATATCACACAAGAAGAGTAAGTGAAAGCGCCTAGTGAAAATATGTTGTTGGTTACACTAAAGTTGATATTTTTTTTATAAAAAAAAAGCCGCGCAATGAGAAAATCTTGTTAAAAGTTAATTATATAGAAATAATTTACAAAAATATTTATTATCACTAGATAGATTAAAATGTGTAAATAAGTTTAATTAAAAACATAATTTCCACAAATTTTAGTAAATTTAAGGTGCGGCAGTTGGTTCCCAGCATCTCTAAATTTACCTTGAAAAAAAAATTTCATCGCACTACTCACTCTTTTAGATTTTTGGGATCAAAAAGCAAATAATGAATTCGTAGGTATTGTTTCTTTTTATTATATTACATTGTTTTCCTATTACTCTTTTCACTCTGACTTTTTTCCAATCTCCGTTTTACTCACAACAATTTTATTTTACGAATATAAGAAAAAAGACTTTCAGTTGTATAAAGAATAAGAAACATCTATAGGGTTTGATCTTATATCCTATTCAATAAAAGCCTTTTTTAAATAAACAAATATAAAAGTAAACTTGGTTAAATTTTATGGCTTAAAATCCCTTGGGCCAATACGTTTGGCCCACAGAGTGAAAAATGTTATTATCAATATTAGTGCTATCTTACACATATATACGATTTACACATATTTATGTCACATTTACATAAAAAACGTCGATTCATAAAATATTTCCACGATAATGTAGTAGTAATAGCTCGATGTGTTAATTTTTCAAAAATATCAAGGTGGAAAATAGCATCGAAGAAAAACTATTCAATAAAAGACAAAAGAGAAAAATTAAAAACGATTAATCTATTTTTTCAAAAAACATGCATTAAATTGTTTAAAAACTTAAATCTGTTTGATAAAGTTCAATTGCAGCTCTATTTTATTCAGGTTTTAATTATATTAAAAAATTAGAAGTTATTCTCGAAAGTATTTCGACATGCCGACTATTCATTCCGCTTCGATAAGAGCAACAATGACAAACGCGCGACTGATAAGAAATAAATGTACTTAAACATAAATGAAAATTAATTTTTAAGTATATAATACTGTTAACCCTTTCAATGCGGCGGGTCTAAACACAACTCTGCATCTGAGTGCGGCGCCGTTTTGGACCAAATTATTTTTTTGGCGAGGTAAATTGTATTCACCGTTTACCGCTATATTAGACCATTTTCCTATAAGAGATTTATGCAATCATGTTGATTAGGATATGTTCTTCCATCTCAACTAAAAAACTCGATTCGACTTATTTTCGTAATAATAAATCGAACAAAATATCAATTGCTCAAACAGAGATTAAGTGAGAAAAAAATGGGAATGCGAATCAAAATAAAAAATGCAGCCTTTAATCTTTTTATATCTATTATGAGATCCTGTATTAATGTATGTGAAACATAATGTATGCGGAATACCTTTAGCAACCTCTCGAGCCAAGATACGTCACCGACACTACTATGAGATTTGAATCGTTACTATTCATATTTACATATTACATGTGGTTCTATAAATTTTGGGAGTAGGTTAGAGACATGAGAATAAGGAGAATGATTTTGTAAACAAACACCATCAATTAACTCGGTCTAGTTTACATGTAACGACAAGTAAAGTTTTAAAGAATCTCAAGTGCATGTAATTTATGGTATGCACTCTGGACACGATGTGTATGCGCATGTACGTCATGCGCCCCGCACTGAAAGGGTTAATATTAAAAACATAACAAAAAACAAAACATTATTAGTATTAATATTAATTATACTAGTATTAATATTATTAATACTAATAATGTTTTGAAATTTGATCAGTTTTTTGATAATTTTTAATTAACTAGTTATAAATATTATTATAAATAAATATAAATTATTGCATTTATGTTTTCAATATGAAGCACACATCCTCCTCTTTTAAATATATTTTTTTATTAATCTACTCAGAATAAAAAAGTTTATTTAACTGATTTGTACAATGGTTTGATCATTGATTTTACAAAAGGATAAAGGATATTTTCTTTAATTTATTTAGTTCATTTGATCCAATGATGGAAAAGTTCTTGTATCTCCAAGTCTCTCGTATTTATTTTAACATTATTCGATAGTGTAATAATATTAAAGATATTACATTATTGCAATCTAAATAAAATTTAATTTATTAAAAATGAGATTGATTATTAGATATGTAGCATCAAAATATATTTCTTCCAATCCACATATTTCTAGAAATTAAACAGGTGTCCAGGAAAATTGTTACATCAGATAACACTCATAACGTTATCGTACATTCAAATCAAGCTTCATAAATAATGACATAATAACACTGATAAGAAGTTAATCTCTATAGTATGAATTTTATATGAAAAAAATCTATTATTGCCTGAAAAAATAGAATCAAATATCAGTGCTATTGTGAAGTGGGATAAATTTGATAGAATTTATGTTGTAATGAATATAAATTTATATACTCGGCGATCCGTACACTATTCTGACCCGAGGAGTTTAATGATCGTTCTCCGCAGGATTTAAGGAAAAAAATATACTACTACCGAAGATCCCATTTATTGTTGGGAGAAACTAAAAAAATATATTACCCGTGTATTTTTTATTTTTATGGCATCTTTTCTTGGGCGGAAAAAATACAATTTTCCATCACGATAATAATAAATGTCTGAGTTTTCTTCATAATTTAATAGAATAGCTATAATATACACAATTCACCTGGGATACAATATTTTATTTTTAATTTTGATTAATTAGAAAATAGCATTTATTTGTGAGTGGCTTAAAACTCATTCATAGAGGGTCGGACGTAAGTAATGTTTGTGCGGAATTTAATAATGCCACATACCCAAATATAGTGCAGACGGTGTTGGGTAAGTGACGGTGAGTTGCCATATTGCAAAATTTGTTAGTAGGCCAAACTTACACAATAGTGAGCTGAATTATTACACGCATGATCAAATTCCGCAAGTATGGATATGGTATTAATAAGAAAACCATATTTTGAATTGATAAAAATCTATGGCCGAATATTATATTATGAATTCCTCAGAGTTAGCATATAAATTTAATATTTCCAATATATTTAATATGCAAATTAGTTCCGTGCCCGAGCGATAAGTAAATATAACCAAAATCCCGAAATTAAATTAGTGAAAATTTGTTAGGGAATTCTTCGGCCACAGAGTTAACTTAGATAGGGTGGACGGAATTTCGAACGAATTCCGGCGGCGAAAATGGTCTTTGAAAACTAAGAAGCATTTTAAGCCCTACATCATGTCAATGTAGCCGAGATAGTTAGCAATAGTAAAAATAGAGTCCGCACAAGCTAAAATACTTTAAAATACATTTCCAATATTGAATCGACCGAAGCTTTAGAGAGCTTTTGAATTAATCGCTGGAAGCGAAGCTCTCCGACTAAAGAACTCTCTGCATTTTATCCATTGGAATTTATTTTTCTGCATACACATATATATCGACATAACATTAAACGAATGTTTTTCATATTCATGTGTCTTTTTATATAGCGGAAATCCCTGAAATTTGTACCGTGATCCCTTTCTGGATTTTCAGAAACCTTGCTTACGTATGAATAAATTTTCCACATATTTTTTACGTTCGTATGTGTACATACTAGCCGAACTGAAATCTATGGTGTTGGCACGAAACGCGTTAGATTTAAGGATTCAGGTGACACGTGCCTGACGTGTACCCGAATAACAAATCATCTAGAAAGGGTTAGATTATATGACGGATTTAGAAGCGAAGCCGAAAGACGGAAACTATCATCAAATACGACCCGACTTGAAGAAAATAAATAATTTAGTATGTTTTATTAGAAGATTCGATAAAAATATTTTGAAACTTAACCGAAACTGAAAAAAACATTATTTTATATTTGAAAAATAGTAAAAACAAATAACATTTTCAGTCTGAACAACAGTGAAAAAGCATAATTGTACAGTGATACATCTGATGCAGGGATAGATGAATAGAGGATTTTTTTAGAATCGCCCTTTTCCATTATGTCTGCAAGACGTTTTGGCGCAAAAAAAATTAACTACGATTTATTTTTTTCTTATTCATTTTAGTAATAAAAATCTTTTTTTATGTATTCGAAAATTAAATTATCGAGAGTAGAACGGATATTCGACCAAAAATGGTCATAGTGGAAAGGGTTAGGAATTAGAAATAGAGACTAGACTTTCCTATTTCTACAGATGAAGACGTTGAAATCACATTGCATAATTTTAAGTACGTAGTAAGATTATACAGAAAAATTCATTTTAGAACCTACAAAAATTGCAATGATGATTTTAAGACCTTCACTAACAGAGGACTTATTAAGGCCTGCCAAGGTTTAAAGTTTATTCTACAAGATAATGTTTAAATCAAAACACGATGGAATATATTTAAGTAACTTTCATCTTTTTCAATTGAAAAATAAATATATCCAACAATCTAATATAATTTAACCGTAAATTAACGTTTACGTAATTTATTATGTTAAATAAATTATATTATTATTATTATCTAATTAATGATATATAAAAGAAAAAATAAAATATTCCAAATTATGGTAAAAAATAATTACTCGAACTAATTTTAATTGAGCTGAACAAAAACCGCAACGAAAAAATAACAGTTTGAAGCCCTGCAATCTTCGAAGCATTGATAGAATGCAACTTTTTTATGGTTTTTATTCTCATTGGTGATTCTGATTTTATCACCTCAGTGTTTGCAAAAATAAAATCCCTTTCTTGTTTGTTTTTCATCTCCGGTTATAGGAAGAAGAAGGCGTAGTGGGCCATTTCAGGCGAATACGCAGGTTTAGGCATCAAAACGGTGTTGTTTTTTACAAAAAATCTTTCCACGATTCCCATATAATTAATTTTTAATCTGAAACCTTATTAAAAGTCAATAAAGAAATCATTAAATATGAGTAGAAATGTAAAGATACCCAAGAATAAATCTAATCTAAGCTAAGTGTTTTAATACAGCCAAAAATAATTGTGATTGGACTTTATAGCCCTCAAAATTTGACTAAATCTTGTATTTTTATTTCTATATATTTTTTTTAATATATTCCCACGATTACAAAAAATTACTTGTATGTTGAGATAATCTGACATTGAAAAATGCAACAGTTAACAGTATCTAAACCAGATCCAGACTTATTAGGCACATCTGCTTCGCAAACAAAACGCTTGTACCAAGGGCAAACAAGTTTCAGTTTCTTTTGTCAACAGAGCGGCGAAGATCCCTTATTTATATTTATATATTTTTTCATCCGCCATATTTCTTTCATCCTCCGGAAGTCCGTGTCCGAGTTATTGTTTGTCGAGCCATACGAAGGGTTAGGGTGTAATTTCATTTTTTTCGACCTCCGAAACAAAGCGCCCTGTTTGCGGTTGATATGGGAAATTGTTCGACCACGCCCGAAGACAGTTCTCCGATATTAATTTATGGCGAAACGCCTCCATGTTTTAGCATACGTCGTAAATATTGCAAATATGTATAAAAATAATAATTTACGACTTGTCACATGATTTTTGACGCGGAAAATACTAAAAATTATTATTTGAAGTAAAATTTTTCGCATATTAAACATAATTAACATGTTTTTTTTTAAATCAAATTATATAATCAGAATGAAACGTCCTGTATATAAATTAAATTTGCGTCGGTAATTAAATTTAATGAGGGTTTTTTTAAGCATATGGTACGTGACATGAATTAAAGCATAACTATTGAATTACATTGCGAATTTTTTTTTAGATAATTTTATTAATAATAAATCTTAAGCGTTAAAAATACCATAAAAATAAAATGATTAACATAATTGAGTGAAAACCGAAAGGAATTCATTATCGTATATATTTCCGTCTTGAATTTAACGAGGGAGAATGCGGAGCAATTTTAAAATCTGAAAAAAATATATTTATTGCGATTTTGTCCTTCGATGTACAAAGCATAAAATGCGCAAAAAATATATTTACGTCTGGTACAAATCTTAGCGAGAAGAGTCGCTAATGCAAATTTAATCAAAACGTTTCAGACACAGTGGCGACTGTGCCCAGATATTCTTTAAAGGATTACTATGAAATTTATTTCGAGGAATTTATCATGTCGAATTAGTGGATTACATCGCCCTGATTTATTTCAAGTCCATTTGAAGCAATATTAAAATAATATTTTATTTAAATTTGGTGTTTTCTTATAGCGCGATCGGCCAAAACGATAGGAAAATTTTATTTTCGGTGCGGAACAGCTTTTAAGGTTGAGCATGTCGTACCATTTAATTAAATGAAAGATTAAATGGAGCTCAGAATTTGGAGATAAGGTACGAATTGTCCTATACAATGTTGGCGGGTGTGTACAGGGACGAACTCTGGTGGACCGAAAGCAGACATTAGTTCCAGGCGTTTGAATTTTACTACTATTTCAGCGGCGCCCGGGGCGATAAGGGCGTCGTAAATATTTCGATGCTTTTTTAAAAATCTGATGACTCGATAATATTTCGCTAATACTCAGAGTCAAATAATTTTTATTAAAATAAAATTATATTTCTTAACCCCTCGATTTGTTATTGAATTGTAAGTGTTACCCAAAATATTAGAGGTACCCAGAATTAATGTCGCATTTTCGAAAAGCGACTTCAGATTCACTTTGTCGTATTGAAAAGACGTATGTTTAACTTTTTTTATACCATTCGAATATTATCTTGAGATAAGAAAATATCCTATTTCTCAAGTCTAGTGATAACATGAGAAGTGTGTCTGGCAGAATAAAATTTGCGGAGTTGCATACAGATGCAGTTAATCATGAAAAAAATGTCAGCGAAGCTACGAAAATAATTTATTCTATTTATGGTTACATATTGGATGACAGAAAATGCCTATATTGGTTTAAAATTTTAACTTTGAAAACATTGATTTGGAATTTTGTCTCAATATATGCAGATTGTTGCAATAAAAAGATCAATACTGCCCGTTTATTCGAGATTTAATTATCGAAGATGTAAAATGGGTTCTCTACTCAAACGTTACGATTCAATTACGAACACAATTCCAACCCCGGAAGCCGGACTGAATCCAAAATCAATTATCTTATCTGTGTAGTGTAATGCGAAAGGAATAATTTATTTGGAATTATTGAAATACAACCAAATGGTCACGGCAGAGTTATATTGTGATCAACTAAATCGCATGAGTCTGACATTATGACAAAACAGGTGAGATCTGGTGAAAAACTTAAAGATAATAATGGAAATTACTTTGCACGAATACATTTTAATAAAATAAAAAACAGTTAAAATTTTGAGATTGATTTTCACTGATAAAATACGACATTAATTCAGGGTCTCTAAAATAATCGTGCCGTTCGAAGGAGGTATCTCAGATACCCCAAGAATTTTGAGGCAAGATATTGATGAATTCTTCATCAAGCCCTTTTTTAAAAATAGGATTATTCTAAAAATAAAAATAGTTATTCATGATATGTTAAAGACTTTCGTCGATATTTTTGATTTTTTAAACTAATTAATATGACGCGTAAATGACAACGCCTTCGGCGATGTTTAGTCGCAGGCTGAGTTCTTGCATCACGTGTTACACGTACATTTCACTCGCACTTCGCACATCCTATCGGATGCGAGCGAGAAAAAACATCGCGCGCAAGGCCACAACAGCGAATATTTTTGTTATTGGCTATTTTAGACCAATACAAAAAGTTTGTGACATTTAGGATTTATATTAAAAGAGTTATTCGAAAAAAATCAAAAACTTGGCATGGCTAGATTAACACATCACAGTTGCTCTGTTAGCTCTGTTAGCTCTGTTTTTTTTTTGGCCTATAGTAAAAAAATGCAAAGGCCTGAAATTGAATCATTTGCGATATTTATAGAGACATCTTATTATCATAGATGGTTAAGGAGTTCAAAATTGGTAAAAGTGAGTGAATGGACAAATTAAAATTAGAGGGAGCTTTTAAAAATCGATGAAGAGACACTTGGTAGAGTTGAAACCACCTAAAACAATCAAGGAATTGTCAAAAGACTTCAGTTGTTCCTGGCTAACAGAAAAGGATAATTTTAAAAAGCCAGAAAAATATAGTAAATGGGTGATTTACAAATGTCTTAGAACAAAAAAAAATATTTTATCATTACTATCTAGATATAAAAATTATTCTTTTTTTAGAAGGATTGTTACTGAGGATGAGAAATGGGCCTTCTATACCAATCCTATGAAAAAAACAATGGCTTTCTCTGAGTAAAATACCTGTGTGTACCCCTGGGCTATCATTGACTAAAAAATATTTTCTTTTATTATTTGCTGAGATGTTTTGTGAATAATTCATCATGAATTACTAAAACCAGGCCAGACTGCAGAAGTACTGCACAGAATTAGTGAGAGCTAGATTTAGAAGTTCCAGCAATATCCACCATATTCACCTGATCCTTCGGCTTAACCCCTTTTTAAGGCAATGGAACATTTCCTTTGGGTTTAAAAAAACATAAGAATCATTCGGAGTTGTATTTAAAAAAACAGAATTTCATGAAATAGTTAAAAAGTAACAGAACATACTGAAAAAAAGATTATTATACAATATTAAACGGAATAATATTGAACAGCTTTTTTTGTCGCAATAATAACTTATAACATGGTATTTTGTAAAACATCCAAGGAGATGTAGTTTAAATATATTTTCAAATAAAATATATTAATGAAAAAATTATGATATTTTTGATAAAAAAAATATTTTGATTAAAAATGAATTAATATAGGATTATTATATTAATAATGAATACAAAAGCATATCTAAGATTGCAGATAATCTATTGAACAAGATAAAACAAATGATAAGAACTACATAGTAACTAATTTTCCGACCTTATTTGATCTGAAATAAGGGATATCATAATGTTTCCGTTTTCCTGACATTTTGACATTTAAATCTATTATAAGATGCCGTATTCTGATCAAAATTATAATCAGCATCGCGATAACCCAACCGTCAATTACTTTAATAACGAATAATTCAAACGGAATAAATGATATTATTAATTATTCACAAAATTGAAAATGAACTGGCTGTAAGCTGCGTTGAAGTTTAAATTAAAAATTAATCCTTTCGCACACAGATTACGCGGGTTGAAACTTGGAGATTGGTTAAGGCCAAAAATTAATAAGCACACAGAACGGAAACTTATAAATACGAAAATGATTAATCTGCAGCGTTTGATTAATGTATTATTGGATATAATTGATACGATGTATATCCAGAAAAATAAATCTTTCAAAATAAAGATATATCAGGGTCAAGGGTATAAGTGATTTTCTCTTGGCGAAAGTGTTTTTTTTTTATTTATCTCGAAAACGAGCCTCTTTTCGGGTTTTCATAGATATACTATTTGGGAGAATTTCAACTAAGAGGGCCAGAATAAATTATGTCTTGTAGATAGATCCTACATTGGAGTGTGAGAGGGTTAATTTGACGTCGTCGGATTCCTCGGATCGTACCGGATGATAACTTTACCGCCTTATCTCGTTTTACTCGGCTGTGACATTCTTGTCAGTAGGAATTCATCTAGATATATATGCAGATATTTTCAAATTAAAGGTGATGACAACTAGAATTACCTTAATATTTATGATTTTCGATTCATAATATGTAGCAAAGATTAACATTAAAATTAATATCAATAAATTTTATGTGTTCAGTGGGTTAGGGCATAAAATACGCAATGAAACAAATGTACAACAACGGATGTGCAAATATTTAAAGTCTACGCTAAAGTACAAAGCTAATTATATACGCGGTATTACAATATTTGCGTTAAATTTAGGAAATTTTAGGCTTTAATTAGAATATGAGATTTATACGTAGAGTTATTAAATTTTCCAATTAAAATGATAAATTATTTAATTCCGCGTTCTCGGCAAGAATATACAACGATTTCCTTTGTTATTTTTTTTTTAATTGAGAATTTATTCAGACATACCTGAAAATTGTATAACATGGAATTCTTGTTAAAAAAATATAATATTATGTTCAAATTAATTGCTTAATGACGCAAAAGGCCTTGGCATTTGATATTTTATTTACTTCCCGGGAGTAAATCCACCGCATGATGATCGCATTAGACTCGAAGAAAATTATCAATCACGATAATGGGGGGCATTTAAATCCATCTATAGAAAATCCGGTTTATGAGGTCGTGAAAAATCCCATGGGGGATTTTCATCTCGGATTTAGTCATGGAATGTAGCATCATTCGGAAGCTATCTCTACCATCGTCTCCCCTTTGTCCTCCCTTGTTCGTCCAGCGTTTCCTGTTGTTGCTCCGGCGACTGGTAGCCTAGCGAAAGAGATTTCGTATAATCGCCAGACTCGAGCAGTTAATTGGCCCATGTCCTGGAAAAAGACGGTTAAAAATTGGTCTAATCCGCAAAGTGCGCCATATGGACTACGGCCACTCTTGCTTTACTATTTTTCAGCGTCCGTAGGATATATACGGAAAATTTATTCAAGTTTTAACTTAGGATTTTATTAAAGTTCAACGAGTATGTGCGCTAAATATTTAATATAATAATTTTAATAATTTTACTCATAATAAATAAATATGCTCTACGCATCAAAATAAAATCCGTAAAATTATGCATTTTTAAATACTGTTATATGTACATATATTATTTACGAAAAGTTTTTAAAACTAAGTAAAAATAGTTATTAGAGCATTACGAATTTATTAGAAAATATTTTACAACATTTATATAGCCATGATATTGAGGAATTATTCTGCCAAGATGAAACAACTAAAGTTATTTATAAATTTGAAATAGTTTACAATTCCAAACTTAAAAATTAAAATTCATTTTAAAGAGTTTGATTTATTAATGAAATTTAGGTAAATATTTAACCAGAATAGTGAAAAATATGATAATCTATGAGAGAATATATTTTTTTTTAATATTTCCATTGATTGTAATAGCGACTTCGAACCAACTAAAAAAACAAAGAAAATTTTTGCTAAGAAATATCTCTTAATTACTATAAAATAACAATTCAATATGCTGTGTTAATAAAAAATATAACATTTGTGTAGAAATACAAACATCAATTTTATTTTAAATAAAACTTAACTAGATTCTTTAAATATCACCTTTTTTAAGCGGCTTTTTAGAACGTATTCCTACATTTTAAATGAGCTCTATATCTTTTTCGCACGGTTTTGATATACGCAGTTTTTTTATTTGACGTGTATACCTAGTAAATCGAGGGATAGGTATATTATATAATTTAAAATACTATTATAGATTAATACGTAGAAAGTGGTTTATATGGAATTTTCTTAAAATTGTTTAATAATCAATGCTTTTGTTAATAAAATGTAAATAAAAAATATCTTAAATAGATTTAACCAGGGGCTAACCGTCCATATTAACTACAGAGCTGCAGCACCCCCAAGCAAATTGAGGATTTTTTTTTACATTAACACACCTATTGCAAACAAATATGTATGAATTTTTCATTATTATTTTGTCTTTTTTTAAAATAATAAAAAACGATATGCTTTACAATTTGGTCGTTATTTTGGATTTTTCTACTAATCAATTTATGCATAAGGAGGACACGACTCCAGTATTCTGACCGACTGAGTTCTCGCGAAAGTATCACTAGTACGTTTCACTCGCACTTGGCACATCGTACCGGATGCGAGCGAGAAAAAACATCGCGTCCATGGCAACAGAAGCGAATATTGTTGTTTTTATTTTGTTTCGCAATTTTACCCAATAGACGAAAATGATTATTTATAATATTTATTTTTTAGACAAAAAAGGGCCCCGCATAGATTAGGTTAGGTTAGACTAGGTTAAATTCATAAATATATGCGTAAAGTATAAAAAAATATTTAAATTTTACTATTTAAAAGATAAGTAAATCCAAATAGATAAAATTCCGTGGCTTTCACCAGCTCTATATAGTTGGACAAATAATTTAAGTTGTAAGGAATAAATTTACATTAAAAATATCTATAATTCAAAAATTATTCCATAAGTTTTCATAGTTGATAATATAGTTTAAGACTACTTTAGAAAATTATTTCAACAAAAGTTTCACATTTGTTTAAAGAGAGATATTTGCACAACGTAATTTATTTTAAGATTTTACAATAAATCTTTATTTTTTTTATGGATTTAAACAAATAATATATCTATGTATAATAAAGGCTAAAGGCAAATATTAGATAAAATAATTTTAATACTGTTATGATATTATTTGAAGCGTCAGTAATTTAGAGTGATTATCTGCAATTTCTTTCGTATGAATAGAGCTGTAATAACAAGTAGATTCCATTACTTTTTGGTCATCAAACATATTTATTACAGGGCATGTCTATTTTGGCAGACATGACGGCGCGCCTTGCCTACACGTGTCAAAATTCTACAGAGCTGTCTGGTAATCTCGAAAAAAACAGAAATACGAGTATACGACAATGCGAGTGTAACTGTCAATATTCTCATATGCCTTATGATATATTGAGCGTGTCGATAGAATAGAAAATATGTCATACAAAAAGCGAATAATAAAATATTATCACAATTTTACCGCATCGCTTCTGTAATGACGAATTAATGCTGCGTCGAATTCCCCCCGAGAGTTCCCCCCCGTCCGATGGACACTATTTAGAAAAAAGTTTGGCAAAATTTCAATCCATTTATTAAAAAAATATATAAGAAAGCGACACTTTCAGCATCATTCTTTTATTTTAGAGCCAAGTTTTCTTTGAAAGCTTTCAGCTGTCACCTCCTGCGTCTCCGGAAGCGAGAACGTGCAATTAGTAAGAAACTGTGTCAAAGAGACCGCAGCAGATATGGCTCCCTTTTCTTATAATAAGTCCAATTTCTGTCGAAAGTTGTCATAAAAATTTTATTTCCAGAAATAAATGTAATTTGTAAGGAGATTCTCGTAGCGAGCGTTGTAAATTAGAGAAATAAAACGAGATAAGACAAAAAAATATGTAACAAACATTCAAAAATAATATATAAATTCTAATCTATATAGCCTAGAATATTTTTTTTATCAATATTAATTTAATTAAAAAAAACATAATCGATTGTGTATGCCCATTCGTCGCATATATAAAATGTTTTATGATATTTCAATACTTTATGATTTTAAATGGTTGCTGGGAATAAATCAAACGGCAATGGCAATGCCCTGGAATTTTGCGTTTGTGTCCTACAACAATGGTTCTCAAACAATGGGCGATAAATAACGTTTTTCAATTTACTTTTAACGATCTCCATAAAATTAAACAAAAAAAAAATATGGAACGAACATTGTTGATAAGCATGGAAAATATTTATTGCCATGACGCGTGGCTTAGAAAAAAAACATAAATCAATGTATATTTTTTCGCACATGTTACAGGAAAACTTTTATTAGTGGCTAAGAGAAAATGTACATCAAAGTGAATAGATGGAAAGAAGAAAACCGATAAAATGGAAAACTCGTTTCGAGTGCTTTATTCCACGTGGTTTATTCCGGGATTAAATCGAGAGGCTGTTAAGTACGTATATAATTCATGTTAAAAATATCTACATTTTAATGAAGTATTATAAGATGCTTAGTTATATTAAAATTAAAATAAAAACCTATTACATACAATTTAATGTATAAATAGATAAAGCACTATTCACACAATGAAATCTAGGTTATCTCAGTATTTATTATCATTTTTTATGTTTCCATGACCAAAAAAGCAATAAGAATTATAAACGCAATAAACTCAAAAGATATGCAAAAATTATCATCATCCAAAGCAAATATTTTACGCAATGTATTAAAAGATTCTGACGGTTTTAAATCAATTCAAAATTAGAATTAATATTAATAATATTAAAACAATGCCTACGGAACGAGTCGTTGACAAATCATCCGTGAATCGTTTTTAGAAAAAAAATGATAACCCTATTTTTAATCAAGATATTGAGCCGAAAATTAGATTCTTTGAACTTAAACGTTTACTAGATAATTAAAATATATCTTATAGCAGGGGTCACCAAACGAATTGAAAACGGGCCGAATTGAATTTTTATAAAACATCGTTTGAACATGGTCACTGGGATGAGCCATATTTTTTATTATCAATAACAGCTGTTTATAGCTCTGAATGTTGATGAACGTTAAAAATAAAACAGGACAATCATAGTATCATATCAGTAAGAATTTATTCATTAAAAATAAACATACGAAACCGATAAGCAAACAATAAAAAAAATAAAACTTTATAATAGATACAGAAGATCAAAACGCATAGTATCGGCTGATGAAAATACAAAAGATTACAACAGTGTAACGAAACCATAGTACTTAAGCAAAAAAAAGGATTTGAAAAAACAAAACGTTGTAAAAGTTACAGGCGATCAAACGCGTAGTGTCGGTTAGCGTGTCATATGCGCACCCCGGACGTGCACAAAAACGGCTTTGACGTGGAATCCACGACCCCCGTAGACAATGAGTTTATATAAAGTCATACCTTGATTTACGCGAAAGATATTTTTTATTATTACACACGTACGTAACTTGAAACGCGATACCTATTTTAATATTCATCTTCGTCATTATTGTATACTAATCTAACCAATCGTTTCCTTTTAGAATTGGTCATAGATCGTTATTGTAAGAGTCAGCAGCAGGTTTTGTTGAATTTGCCTTTACTAAGTAATCTGTTACCAATTTTTACGCTTTATTTTTATTCAAATACTTGTATATTTATCTTTATACAAACTGAAAATTATTATTTTAAATCTCTACATTGTAAAAATTCAGCAATATTTTTCGAATGAATTTATTTGGTTAATCAGAACCATCAATAGCTCTGATATAATTTTAAAGTTACGATTTATAGGTTTTAATTATCAATATAATTATTTCTTTTTCGTCTATTTCTTGATCAACGAAAAATTGGTAAACGTCCCTGAATTCTAAATTTTGAAATCCTTCTTCGAATGAGTTTTTATCCGTTGTTAAAGTTAGAATATTTTTATATTCTTTGGTTGGTATTAAATTGTCACGGTCAACCACTTCTGACCAAGTTTATTTTCAACAGGCATTTAAAGTTGACCGCTTATTTTTTATTAAATGCTGTCACAATATGTTTTAGTATGTATTAAATATTATAGTATTTAGTTCTTTACACTATAATACACGTAATATTTTTAAAAAAATGTTTTTTTTTCACTGGGTTTACGTGAAAACGCGTAAAATGGATACTCCGCAAATTGAGGTACTGCTGTATATTTTGAATATATTCTCTAAAAAATAAATATTTATTAGAAAACTAGGGATAGCATTTGCTTGCGTTATTTAAATCTAAACTATTATTATGACTAAAATTAAAACGCTGGTTAATATGACAACAGTTTTGAATAGATGAGAACCATAGCTAAAAGCGACTAACTAACAAGCACATTAGTGAACGAGATCGAGAGTATATCTGTTTACTGAAAGATAACTGGTCTAGTATGAGAGGAAAAGAAGACTGAATACAACTCTCCTGAGACATGTTACATGATGTCAAATCTTACCCTGTGATGTACGCAATGATTTTTCTGAAAATTGAATTATAGCAGATTCTTCGTAATTGGGACGAGGGTTTATCAGGACCCCCCGGTTATTTGGGTCAAATCCCAAGGAACAGAAACTTAATGAAAGAAATAATATTTATATTATTCGGTTATCGAAATTATAATTACGTTTATTTGTGACAACAAATTTAAAATTTAAATAAATATATTTAAATCGACATCGACAAAAAATATTTTAATTTTTTTTGCAAAAAAATATAGCTAACATTTCTCAACACAAAAATTATCTAATTAATTTTAAGTAAAGTTACATTAACCCTTTCGCGAGCCGTGGGAAGCGTGCTTCCCAGTGACTTCATGTGACTACATCTTAACACGTATCCAAGTGAAGCATACATTTTATAATATTTTTCTTTTATTTATTAAATGTCACAAAATAGGAATTTAAACAACCCAAGCCACATGCAAGCAACATGAATTTAATACTAATTTAAGCTCAGTTAAGTTAAGTTACGTTAAGTAAAGTTAAGTAAAGATACATAAAGTTAAGTAAAATTAAGTAAACTTAAGTAAAGTTAAGTAAAGTTAAGTAAAGTTAAGTAAAGTTAAGTAAAGTCAAGTAAATTATGTAAAGTTAGGTAAAGTTAAGTTAAGTTAAATGAAGTTAAGTTAAGTAAGTTAAGTTAAGTGTAACGGATCGGCGTTACGGCGGCTCGAAACCAACGGCGTCGTCCGAAGGTGATCTATTTATAAGGCAAAATAGACCCCAAGAATTTAAACTCTTCATCAATATCTTGACTTTTTTTAAATGGATTATTCTAAGAATTAAAATATTTATTAATGATATGCTTCAAAATAGAGAGATGTTTTTGATTTTTCTACTAATTAATATGACGCGTAAATGACACGCGAACTCGGCAATGTCCTGCTGCAGCCTGAGCAAATTCTCGCTTTACGTGTCATTAGTATATGTTTCACTCGCACTCGGCACATCGTATAGGTAAGAAAAAACATCGCGCCCGTGGCTACAGAAGAGAATATGTTGTTTTATTATTTTCGCAATTGCGGACAATGAATATTTATAATTGAGTTCTTTAGACTTTTTTAGACAAATACAAATTGTTTGTGATTTATATCAAGAGAGTTGTTCGAGAAAAATCAAAAATTTGAGTTCCTAAATAAACCCCATCGACACGGTAAGATTAGTGATTTAAATACTTAAATACTTTGACTTTAAAAAATTTTTATCGCGGAAAAGTAGTAAATTAGACTTTTTTATAATTTAATAAGTTTAGACATACAGTCAGCTGCTTTTTGGTACAACATTTTTAGACCTAACGTATCCCAATTAAGAAAAACTACCAATGTGTAGTAAAATCGTATTTTTTTGTATTTTTATTTAATAGTTTTATATTCTTATTATTATTTTAGATTGATTTTTTTAGTAATGATTTTGTATAATTTAAATAAGATTAATCTACAACAGAAATTTGTAACGTATTTGTAAAAAATAATTCAAAATATTTAAAAGTAAATATAAATACGTAAGTATGTGTAAGTCTTTGATATATATAATTTTCCAAGATTTCCCCCCATATTAAACATTATATAATTATGCCCTCGATTTAAGATATAATAAATTAAGATTAGTAACACCTGGGCGCTTGGCTCCGCCCAATCATACACAATACCTATAGAAATCCTTTAAGCATTCAGTGGCAAAGCCCCCCGGGTTAATACGCATCTGGACTTTGAAGAACACATTCAGAGAACAGGGGCTTTATACAACTCGCAAGGTTAACATTTTGCCATTATACGCATATACGCATATAACATGTCTATGGTTAGCGTATGCCGTATCAAGAATGCTATATTAATTCCTTGTTAAAATCTCGCTCGATTATAAGACATTGCGAAAAAATATTATTAGAGAAATTCGTGACCCAAATATGAGAAAAAATCGATGTTACTATTTAACTCGGCTCATCCCTGCGTGAAAAGATAACGAAACGATTTATGAAACGCTCCACGATCCTTGACATTAAAATGGCAATAAATAAAATCCTGTTTTTATTATGTATATTCTTTTTTTACATCTCATTAACGTCAGAAATGTCACAGGGCAGAGAGTATTATTTTTTCAAACGAAAAATATGTATTTATCCAAAAGGGAAAATGTACTCATAAACAAAAACAAGTTTATTATATTTATGTCGTTAATGTAGCGTAAAAAAATGCTTTTCGTATTAACAGCCATTATTTTATGAGCTGAGGTCAACCGAAACTTTTGCCGCTCACTTGCAGAGAACGTCTATAATTCACAGCATCGCATTAATTGGTTTTCCATATACGTACAGATTAAAGATGCAGATGTGCGTTTAGTCATATATTAAAACAATAATTTATGATTTAATTTAAAAAAATAATATGTGCATATTTTGAGAATCCGTAAAAACGCATCCATTACATTTGCATTTGTAAATTTGTGCAACATGTGTGCTTTAGCTACGAGGCAAATATTTCGGTTAACCAATTCGCCGAATTCAAACCGCGAATCCCATTCAATGTTCTCAAATATTTGCCTAGCATATACTAGAGTTCTATATGTATCTAATGATAACGACATATGTCTGCGAAATTAAATAAAAAAAATGCTCACTTTTCTATTGGATTGTTTTTGCAGTTAAACTGTGCGAAATTGTTTTCGCCAAATACAGTATAAAAAGTGGGTTGATTTCAGAATTTTCGTAGCAGGCCTCTCCCTATATATTTGCTTAAACGCTGACTCAGCATTTAATGAGTGGTTTTCCCTAACAGTCTGGTTGAAATGTGAGTTGGGGTATTAAATTGTTTTTTATAACACTTTCCCTGCTGACTAGGACATTTTATAGAAAATATAAAAGGTCTAAAAATATTTTAAACTAATATATTAAAATGAGATAACGCAGAGTGATCTCCGAATGCAATAAATGCAATTCATCGACTTTGACATTGAATATCAGTATACTCAGGTGTGTTTACGTCACACGTTTAAATATAAATAAATTTGCTTAAAATAGTACGCATATTTTTATACCATATATTTAATATTATTATTCATTTAAAATTTAATAATAATATATATAAATGGGTATTATTTGTTTAAATATTTGATATGCAGTGATATTTGATATCATGTAAGATAACGCATAATGTACTCGTGCGTATCGTATTAATATATTATATTTGATATCTACAGAGTTAGGAATAACTGGCCTTAACATTGATAATTATTTATAAAAAAATATTTTAATTATTAAATTATTTGCTATCATTAATAATACTTCGATTAATTTTATCTTAAGATATTCGAAGTAAATGATGTAATAAATGTATTTGTTTAATTATCCGGTAATTAAAATATCGAATAGATTCCGAAATTAATATTTTATTAAACTGTAGCTTTTAGTTTGAAGGTTTATTTTAAAGGAAAATATCTCTTTTTATACTTTTGTACACCATACAATAAAATTTAATATTATTCAGCTATGCACGCGTTTATAAACAAATCTAAGATAATTAATAAAACGTTAAATATTTGAGATTTATTTTGTAAATATATAAATCTATAACTACATATTTAATTATGAAATATATGTGAATTTATTTAGAAAATGTAGCGTTTGATATAAATGGTTTAAAAATAAATAATTATTTCAATATACAATGTATCTTATATTTTTAAATATCCGTAAAAATCGTCGTCGGATGATACAAAACGCATCCGTTTCCATGTTAAGAATATTTTGATGCAATATAAAAATGATAGGCGAATAAATATATATCGATGGATACAAAACTGTATTTTATATAATTGTTAAGAGAAAATTAGCGCAATAAGTAATAAACAGTTTTTTCCATCGTTAATTTAGTGTATGCATGTTAATTAACTAAATATTTATTTATTTTAATATAAAAAGTGGCTGATTTATTAATTTACTAAAGAAATTGTTAGTACGTATTCATAAAAAAATTAACATTAATTATTTGTCATATTTATATTGATTCAACTGATATTTTTTTTTATGAAATATGGTCATAATAAATTAAGCTATGACCAAAAATAATGAAAACATGCTTCTAATTTAGTATGGACAGTTAAAAAAAACGTGTTTAAATATTTATTCTTGTATTCCGTCAAATAATATTAGCGTTCTAATCGAATGTGGTACCATATGGAAAGTCGGACGCCGATGACGTTAGCGTTTATCGCCACTGGCAACACCGAAGCGAGCGGAAAGCTCACGTGGCCGAGGGACGCGCGCGCTTTTCAAAGTTAGCTGGGGGGGTGGGAGAAGGAGCGCCGCCTCACCTGGCTGTCGCTGAGGTCGAGTCCTGGCGGCACTCTGAGCCGGGCCTCTCTGCCGTCGCGAGAGGCGGCGGCACTTCGCCTCGACGTCGAGGCGTCGCGCATGCGCCCCTTTGCCCTTCCGCGGTTACGCAACGCATCAGCGTCATTTCCGCCAGCCTGCTCTTGGGGGTGGAAGGCGGAAAACGCCATGCTTTCCGCGCCATGAACTATAACATAAAAATAAAATGAAATTATATTCAAATAGAATTCTTCGTTCTGTTCTAGCACGGACTGGGAATTAAGAAAACTCGTTGTAATATATATATATATAAAAAAAGTTGACAATGTATCTACTGAAATTAAAAAAATCATAGGAGCTCTTATTCATCTAAAAAACGAGGCCATCGGATGGAAAATGTATGGGCAAAATCAGTTAAAAGTATACATATTGTCGAAATCGTAGAAATAAGAATTAAATAATTTTAAACGACAACTGCAAATTATCAAATTATTATTAAGGACATTATTATAGATGAAAACTTCATCAAGCTAAATACGGGATGTCCGAAAAATGTATACACTGGTGCCAATTACTTGAATGTATTAAAGGGAACTTTGGTGAAGATGGCGATTTTATTTCGAAGACAATGGAGCACCTAGTCAAGGGGTGAGCAACCTTTTTTTACAACGGGCTAGCTTTATTAACAAAATAAATCTAGTATAAAAAATATAAAAATAAAACAATCATTATAGAAATACTATTAAAAAAACGGCGAAAGATATATGGTGAAACCCTGTTTTTACGTGCCCGTATTTCACATTTTCCCGCTATTTGCGTTCCATTAATTCGACATAATTGCACATTGCGTCTGTCTCGATTAAATATCGAAGGATTTACTGCATTAAATAGCTGAATAGATCATTTCAAGAAGAGGCACTCCGTGGTGTCGATTTAAAAGATCAAATTGTAAAAACCACAAAAATATGTACCAAACTAATTTGCGTGATTATCTAAATAAAAAATAATTTTCAATTTTTGTTTTCTAACTCGAAAACTACGTTCTCCCTTTAATTACGGAAAACTATATTTTTTTTAAATTTAAAATGTAAAATGATTGAAGGACTGCACGAGAAAGTGTTGAACTGACCTAGACCATATCGTCGTGATGTAAGGACATATCTTGATAAAAATCTTCCAAACGAATGACTTGGAAGAAGGGGTCCTATAGAATACCCTGGGAATTCCCCAGACCTGACCCTACTGGACATTTTCTTATGGGGATATCTTGAAGATAAAGTCTACGCCAGAGAACCGACGACACTGGAAGAATTAACCGCAATTGAGCAAGAATGCGCCACAACGAACTTTGGAAAAAATGAAAATGAAAATTTGATTCTGGAAATATAGTGTTAAAAGATGCACTAAGGCAATTTTCTAATTTTCATGATAATGGCAATATGTTAGAAGAAATATTAGTAAATATGTATGTGATTAAGATAAGATAAATGTTTCTTTTATTGATATAATTGATATAATATAAATTCCACCTATTATATGTGGTATAAACCTAATATATAATTTAAAATAATTCGTTATAAACGTCCAATGCATCAGAAAATAGTCATATTATACTATATTATGTGTTTCTTCTCATAATTATTTCTGGCAATATACAGGTTTTTTACGTCAAATACAAATTTGCAAATCCAATACACCATTTTGCAAATCAAATACACATTTTTACAAATCAAATATTTTTTTTATTGAAATGTTAGGTTGGGTTAGGTTAGGTTTGGTTGGGTAGGGTTGGGTTGGG
>JAGXCT010036184.1:75619-95590 GCA_022495035.1 Philopotamus ludificatus
GTTCGTCTCAATCCTGAGGCCAGGACTGTCATGGTTGTCCTCCAGGTTAACTAGACTCTGCGATTATTCGAGCCTCTGTGACGGATAGGTTAGGTTAGGTTAAGTTAAGTTAAATTAGGGTGGGTTGGGTTGGGTTGGGTTAGTTTAGGTTAGGTTAGGTTTGATTTGCAATGTTAGTCCAGGTAAAAACGATTGTTTTTGTATTTATTCACTTTCTCGAGAGATCAATCATAATAATATATTAGTATTCGGAATAACAGTTGTTAAAACATCGACTAAACATGTTTTCGTATAATATAATCTTCTAACCGTACTTTTTATCCCATATTTTATATATTGTCGTGATTCACGTCGCAGCTAAACAACAGCAAACACTGTGTTATAAAAGTAATATCTAATCTCCTTTGAAGTTTTATCTATTTCTTAAACTATAATCGTACTTGTAAATATTAAATATATTACGAAATATTTACTAAGATGCTTTGATAACTGACACTATGAAAAATTATGATTAAATCAAAGATTTTTTTTTAAATAAAATTAATTAGCAACCAGACATCTGGATGATAAAAAAAATGATAACAATGTATTAACAAATGGGTATTTTTTTAATATGAATCACTATTATATTCATTTATCAAGTAATTACATTGAAATTACCCAAAAGCGTTGTATTTTAAAATATTTACTTTATAAAGATAAGAGCGTCCATAGTAATTAAAATAATGTAATTTAAAATTAACACTCAAACTTCTCGAGACAGTTGATAATTTGAGTCACACTGTCATCAGATTCTGTCTATCAAGGTGTCATTTGACTACATGGTTACCGTGACTGATTTCCTCTGTTTGATAAGTAAGTAATATCATTAGGAAATAAATTCATAACTCGACTATGCTAAATTATTATTTAAACAATATATTATTAAAATGATATTATAATCTGGATACGTATACATTTTTATTATCTGGGTGAAAAAAAACTCTTCCGCTAAAAATATCTTATCAAAGTTTTTTATGCTGATGCACATTGAATGCCCCAACTTTATTTATAGCAGAAGTTATTTTTTACTTGCTCCGTATAGTCACAGAAAACATATAAGAATTGCATTAATATATTTTATCCAATTAGGTTGTGATCTAAAAATTTCTTCAGGTTTATTTTGAATCTAAAAATGGCAAAGAGTACATTATTTCGATATACTTTTTGTTAGATATACATTTTATTTTACAAATCCTTTATATAATTAAGAGTGAAATGGAAAAACCTCATATCAACTAACAACATTTTTAAATATTGTATGCTATCCGCCATACCCACCAGACTTAAGACCTTCTAATTATTTTCTGGATCCTTAGAGCATTTGTCAAGAAACAAAAATTAAAGACAGCATAGTCGGAAGTATTTTTAAGTAGGGAATTATTAGACTAGAATAGAAATATAATAGACAAGGGAATTAATAATAAACAAAGAGTCTAATTATATTTTAAATTAATATTTGGGGTTCCTAGAATTAATGAGGCATTTTCGAAACGGAATTTCAAATACAGTCATCTTTGTTACCGTCATCACGGAAAGACGCATATTAGTTTTTTTTTTATAAAAGTATATATATTTTGGAATTAAAAAATATTCCCTTTTCTAAGTCTAGCGATAATGGGAGAAGAAAAAATGCCAGTAGAATTAAAAGGAATATTTGTATTATTTATAATATGACATATTTAGCCAACGTTGATTTAAAAAAAATCTGGAAATATTGATTTGGAAAATGAACCTGGAAGAGGATGGCGCTGTCCGAAATACCTTTACAAATCGAAATTAAAACAAACGTACGATGGCTATCGGTGGATTATCTAATAACATTGGCATATCCTAATCTACTACCTAAAGATGTCTAAAAAAATTAAAGAACAGGTGTTTTTCCGACAGCAACAAGATGGAACGTCTCAACATATGCAGATTACTGTAAGAAAAGGGGCAATACGGCTCGTTTCTTCGTTAATCAAACGTTACGGTAAAAACAGTGGTTAAACTCTGAACGAAAAACAATTCAGATTACCATCAGTTCTGATTGATGGAACATATTTTGAAACCAAAGGATTTATGATTAAATAAATGGATGGTAGAAAGGCAAAGATAATAATGAAAATTACTTTAAATGAATACGTTTTTTTATAAATAACTTAAAATATGAGATTGCTTTTTATTGATAAAATACGTCATTAATTCTGGTTGCCCTCTTACATGTATTAATAAAACAAAAAATCATTATTTTATATTGGATATCATCTTTATATTAAATGATTTTATTTTAACAATGCCATTGTTCTTCTAATCTATTCGTCAATTCGGCGATATATATATTGATGTATTATGTCGATGTCATTAAAGGATTACAACGATAATTATATCGAATATCAGACGAAAAGATAATAAAAAAAAAATGTATGTCTATGATCATGTTGCATTGGAATTTAGACGTTATATATTTAATTAAAAAAAATATATTAATATATAGAAATCTTAATTAGAAACTACATCCATTTTCATGAATTTTTTAAACGTATCCGTAAGTAAACTTTTCTATTGAGATTCTAGTAATTGATGGACAGCAAACTCTTTGTGAGAAGTTAGATTTTATTGTTTTTAAGCAAACATTAGTTTTCTGTTTTTATTCAATGTCATTTTATGTTTGCATCGGAATGATTTTCATTTTCTATATTTTTTTTAAGTTTACCGAAAATATAGATATTTTTATACAGATTTTTTTTTCTGCAATATCTCGCTAGCTCTAAAATTATTTCGAGGCCATTAAATTTCATTCCATCGCATCCCAAATTCCGATGCATCATCGCAACGTTGGCGTTTCACTGCAAAAAGTTCAATATCGGACGTCGTGCGCATGGGTCGATCCATCTCCCCTGGATGGGCGACCGAATTTATGGGTTCGACCAATTTCTATATTATTTCCATCCCTCTGATGGTGGCCGCAATTAACGTACCGTTTACTACCACCCTCCACTACGAACAGGACACATCGTGAGGGCACTAAAAATGCCACTGCCAGTGTCACCTAGCCGGGTTCGCAAAAATTTCCCGCCATTCGGCCCTTGTTGGAATAAAATGTAGTCAAAAGTCAGGAAGCTGGGGGAAGAGAGAACATGTTTTTGTAGCAATAAATTTTATTACTCTCTGGTCCCTCTCTTGGCCCGCGGTTGACCCAGTTATATGCATAGAGGCTTACGCATTGACGTTTCTATATTCTTTCATGGCAGTTTGTGATGTTTCTAAATGATATGTGCGTATGTGAGAGAAATTCCAGAAAAAAGTTCCGAGTAATGCGGCAAAAAACCCCCTATTTGCAGCAAACGTTCAATATGAAAATTAAAGTCATAGAGGCTTCTATTGCATGTCAGGTCATCTTATATATTGAATTGTGTACTTGCATGATGATAAATACAATCGGTCAATGGCACGAAATGTTATCATTGTATTATCAATGCACTCGTTGCAATGCAACTGCAACGTATAATACGATCTTTATTTAACCGAATTAAATTCAGCGATTGAATCATTGATATTATTTATTTGTGTCTACATATGCGTAGTTTAAAAAAAAATATGGTGTGATCATTGAGGACAACAGTGATCTGTTAGAATAATTCTTAAATTAAATGCTTTATATGAAATTTAACAATTCGGATTGTGCTCTCTCAATTGAGGACAGGTTCAAGTTCTTTTGGCACGTGCAGATGTGGCTTACATAACTTGTTGATCGGTCGAAGAATATCAACTTGTTGACATTTCTCCAAACACCGGTTGGGAATTAACGCGACCCAGTAATCTCGCACTTCCTCCCAATGATGATGATAGATGGATGTCGGATTACATCCTTTGTGGAGGGGCCTTCGACACGAGTCGGTCAATCGAAATTGCCGACAATGGATGAACGTGGTGTCTGGATCGATCCACGTGCAAACAAGCCGACGACATCCAAGGGACAACAATGCGTAATTAATTTCTGGGGCCAGTGTTTGGACGGCGAAACTAGATTTACCTAGATGTTGACGGCGGCCAGGGGCAATTCTTGTTTATCCAATTACCAGAGTGGCGTTAAATGCTAACGAAATTTTAATTAAATTTTTACTATATAAAATTTAAATGCTGTCAAAAACGTAGCTTAGAATAATTTACATGGCGCTTATATATTTTTTTTATCAATATCATTTTAAATAATATAAAAAAATGATTATTGACCCCTATGTATTTTTTTATTTGTGATTTTGTTTTCAAACTAACTCTCGTTGTTATATTGACTGCTTTATAAAATATGTATCTATTTAACTAACTTGGTTGTTATCCTAATGGTATATTATTTATTGCATGATTGATGTCTTATTGTTATTGAAACATAAGATTTATCTGAAATATGTGGTTAGTTTGCTCAAAGTACAGCCAAAGTATAGTCGCGTATTTATGTGTAATATCTTTCACAATCTGAGTGATATATATTTTATTTAAGTTATGCCTATTGATCAAGTACATCCTTCATTTTATGCATTTATTACATTTAGTAGATGTCGTATAAAATATTTTAAATAACCAAGATTTATTTCATGGTACTTTATATTTAGAAATTTCAATTTTATGTTCGTATTAAGATAGTTCATGAGCCTAACTAATGTCGTAACTAAATCTGAAAATATGAAAAAAGATAGTGTAATCATCCATAAAATAAAAATTGAGTAGGGTTAGATAATATTCTAAAAAAATGTTCGCCATAATGGATAAATCTCTAAAAATCGGATATCAATATGGTTTACTTGATATATAAATGTATTTATTGTGTTTGTAAGTATTTCTTTATGAATTCGATAATTATTATCGATGATTAAAGTGGAGGCAAAGTATTATACGATTTAGCTAGAATTAAGTAAGAATTTTATCAAGTGTAGTGAAATTGATTTTTTGAAAAATATTTTTCTAAATCGAGCTATCTATAATTGCAATTTTAAATGGGAAAAATACAGATAAAACGAACATAAAACATTGAGTTGATAAAATATTATTATAATAAACTTATAGGCAAATAGAGTAGGTTCTTGTTTTGAATATTTCTTCAATGTGTTGTGCAATGTGCATAAACAAATATAAAATATACATTATCTAATAATAAAAAATATACCTGAATTATTTATTTATCAATATTAAATTACATATAACAGCTCTAAAGCGTTTAACTCTTAAAACGATTATGTCGTTTTCTCCTTAATGTTGCCATAACATTGTCTTTTCATGTTTTTTTTTCATCTTAGGTATTAGAAAGAAGTCGCAGGTGTAATTTCCGGTGAATATGAAAGCCAAGGTGTTACAACTGTGTTATTTTTGGACAAAAACATTTTTAATATATTTTTTTTACAAAAAATATATAAGTAAATAAAATTAGACATTTAACCTCATATAAACTTTTTGCACTCAGTGGGCCAGACGCATTGGCCCAAAAGATTTTTTAGCAAACAACTTGAACCATGTATTTTTTAATTGAATATCAGATCAAACCCTACAGATGTTTCTTCTTAATTTTCCCAATAGATATCTCCTTTAATACATTTTTAAATAAAATGTAATGAGAGTGACTTATATATTTGACTAAAAGTGTACAGAGTGGAAAGGGTTAATAATGTGGCAGTAATTAAACAAAGTGGGAGATAATTTCCCGCATTTTAATTTTAACATGTCACATAATGATGAGTGACATATATCGTCCTTAGCAGGATCATGTGACATCACCCCCTACAACAAAATGATCACCAGCGCTACTGCCAAGGCGTCTCGAACGCGGCCATTTCTCCCCCCCCCCCCGGCGGTCGAAACGTTTAGACGTTACCGCATTTCGTTTTATCGTACGATGTAGTCGCCATCTTGTTGCGCCACACACGGATACTGCCATGATGATTCTGGATATATCCTCTCGTCTTCCTCATTCCAAACCACATCGCTTTAGTAGATAGAATTCATAAAAAAATTAAAGATTTATTCTCCATATTTAAAAATAATAATATGGTGGTATACAAAAATGTGTATAAAAACGAATAGTATAAAACAAATATTATACAAAATATTACTCATACAAATATATTTTAATAAAAAAAAAATGCTGACAGCATTTGTGTTAGAACAAATGATTCATGTATATATAGTATTTTCCCTCGTATCCAGTTAATTGAATAAAAAAACAGTGTTATAAAAGAATTGAGTGTATTCTTGCTAAATTTAAAATCGGATAGAAATTGCTTATTTTTGAGTTTTAAATTTTTCTCCAAAACCACTTTTAATATAAATCCAACATGTCATATACTTTTTGTATTCGTCTAAAAAGTCAAAATAATAAACATTATAAATAATCATTGACCTTTACTGTCTGTAATTACGAAAAATAAAATAAAAACAACAATATTCACTGCTGTTGCCACTCGCGCGATGTTTTTTCTCGTTCTCATCTGGTACAATGTGCCGAATGCGAGTGACATGTGCTAGCTCAGTCTGTGGCGAGACATCGTCGAGAGTGTTGTCATTTACGCGTCATATTGATTAGTTAGTAAAATACAAAATATCGACCAAATTATGAAGCATATCATTAATAACTATTTTTATTCTTAGAATAATTAATTTAAAAAAAAAGATATTGATGAAGAATTCGTCTATATCTTGATTTGAATTGCTGGAGGTGTCTAAGATACCCCCTCCGGACGATGCGGTTGTTTTAGAAATGCTGTGTCGGATATATCAATCATTGGCAACTGATAAGATCTCTCAGAAAAAAAAATATATGTAAAATATAATATTGTATGTAATTTATGTCCACAAGATCTTCTTTCACTGGACCATCTGTCCGCATACTTATTGTATATACAGATTTTTCTCTTAATACAAGCTACTTCAGAGTAATTACTCGCATTTAAATTCGTATATTTAAATTTATACTCTCCACAAGTTGTATGTTTTTTAACAGAAAAGCAAGATAAAAATGGACATATGTTTAATTACTCTTAATAAATGTGAATCATCTTCTCTGTGGTGCTGGATTTAATGAACCAAAGAGATGAAAGCCCGATGGATCAATATAGAATTTTTGTAGTGTCGTTAATGTGAACAGAAAGTTGTGGACAGCTTATTCAGCTCTCCGAAGAGCTTTTCTTTTGTAAATTGCAAACAGATAAAAATCACGCTTTCATTTAATCGCGCAAATATTTTCCCCGATTTTTTTGTTGAAAAATTGTACTATTTTTATTTTTTAATTAAAATGTCGCAAAAAAGACCTAATACCATTGTGCAAGGAACACTGCAATTAATTTGATGCAGACAAGCTGCGGAGTGTATTTGTCAAGCCTGATGTTCTTTGTGAATCCTCTGCAAATTCCTATCCTCCTCTATTACACGGTCTTTGTATGCAAGCACTCAAATATTTAACGACATACCCGCCTTTAGTTATCGGGTTGATGTATTAATTAACTATTCAGTGATTAAACCAAACTTGTGGGACAAGCCCATTTAACCCATGAAAGGAAAACCGCTCTCTGAAATTAGCATCACAATTAAACATTACCATAAAACAATGCTGACAATTAATAAAATAGAATTAATAATATATATATTTTGAATCATACACAAAATAATTTACTTATGAAATATCGTCGTATATAAGCTAATGCAATGCCACAAAATAATATAGTATTGAATAATATGTGAAACATGAAATACGTTACGATTATATGGTTATTATCGTGTGAGTACGGTGAAATTGATTATTTATAATACGAATGAATATTATAATAATATTTTCTTCAAATATAAATATAACGAAAATACATTTATTTCAGATCAAATTCAATTGGTTATTGGAATTTTAAACGAGAAACACACACATAAAACGAACATAAATCATTTTGTTGATAAAATAAACTTTAATCTCTATACACAGTGGGTTCATGGTTAAAATATTGAGTTGGACCTGTATTAAAAATGTTGTAATTAAAAATTAAATCGTTGCAGATATAATCGCAATAATCCTGATATAATCACGCTCTATAATCAATCTATGTTTTTTAATTCGAATTTTCGGAAGGATAGACCGTTAAAAATATATATTCACGGATGGTTGGGCGATCCATTCACGGATGAATCTTTATTAATTAAAAATGGTATATAATCAATTTGATTTATTAATATTATCTGAGTTATTATTTGAATGAATATATTTTTCAAGCATTTCTTGACGTTTACGACGTCAATGTTGTCATTGTCGATTGGAGAGATGTTGCATTAGGCGCTGCCAGCTATGTTTTAAGACAATCGATCGACGTTTCTATGACAATTTCCGCATTCTTAGATTGGTTAACAATTTTCGGTATTAAATTCAGAGATATTCACGTGATTGGCGCCAGTCTCGGCGGAACAATGGCCGGTTTCGTTGGGAGGAATTGCAAAAAGGGGATAGTTTCATATATAACCGGTAATGCGATTTCCGAAATATGATTGCGGAATATGAAATTTTATTCAGATATTTATTATTGCAGCGTGCGATCCGCCGAATTTCTACAAGTCGCACATGAACGTGAATCGAAACGATGGCGCTTATGTCGAAATAATTCATACGAATTGCGATTATTATGGATTGGAATCTGCACAGGGCCATACGGATTTTTATCCGAACGGTGGTGTTAAAATGCCCGGATGTCGTAATGATTACGACCATGATTGTTCGCATCTGAGGGCGTATGAATATTTTTCAGACTCGCTAGATCACTATGGATACATGGCTGATGAATGCAAGAATTACGACGAAATTAAATATAATAATTGCTCTAAACTGAGTCGATTGCATATGGGAGGAATATTGCCGAAAAATGCGTAAGATATTTTTAAATAAAATAAATATATATTATTAAAATCATTATATATTTATTTATTTATAGGACTGGGATTTTTTATCTAAAAACATATGCAGATAGGCCGTATCATAAACAATCATAATATTCGACTATTATATACAAACTATTATAAATAATAAAGAATATTTGGTCCAATATTATTTCAGTGTGTGTTGTTACTAAGTAGCATACCTAATTATCAGATTAAATAAAGCATACATTATGTTTTAATATAAAACCATTGTATATTTTCTTCTACAATTAGTGTTTGAGTAATATATCAACATGAAATACGTATTGTTCATATTTACCATGTTGATATCAGGTAAAAATTAATTAAACTCGGTATATTATAATTAAATCATTGTAAAACTAATTATTTTTTAGAGAAAATCGAATTAAATGCAACGAACGTATTGAGCGATGAGCTTATTATTAAAAAATATATGAATAAAGTTAGGTTTAATTTATATACAATGTAAGTACACAATTTTATTTCGTGTTTATCATTTTAATAATATACTATGATTTAATGAATTTATATTAGATACAATCCAGATGATGCCGACGTGATGATGCTATACAACGAATCAACTTTCACATGTTCGAACTTTCAAAGAAATAAAAATATTAAAATATATATACACGGATGGCTGGGGAATCCGTTTACACCTGAAAGTTTATCTATAAAGAATGGTAAAAATGTTTTATAATTAATATTAATTTTTAAATTTTTAATACGTTAAGTATATTTTAGCATATATGGAAAGTTCCGACGTCAATGTATTCATTGTCGATTGGGCAGATCTTGCGAAGGGACCAGCAAGCATTGTCGTAGAAGAAGCATATGATGTTGCTAAAGTGATTGCAAAATTTATTGATTGGATTTCTACGTATGGAATTAGGCATAGTGATATCCATATCATTGGATCAAGCTTAGGAGGCGTTGTTAGTGGTTTTGTCGGAAGACATTGCAGATTGGGAACCATATCATATATTACAGGTATTTCTATGAATATTATTTTGCAGAAAGGAAAATTATTGTGATTTTTGTTTTTGAAAATGTCTGGATATCCTTTTAAAGTTTATTTTACTATGCTAAAACAAAGTGATAATTTGTTAGAGAGATGCTGACTATGGTGTATGTGATAATTGGAAGCATTTAAAATTGTAAGAAACGCCTTCGATTGATCAGTAAAAAAAATAGTTGTGACAATTCTCGGTACACTTTGTGGATAAAATCCTTTTTATTTATAAAAGAGGAATTGATATTACTAAACGTACGACATTATTAACAACCACGATTATTTTTTTGGTGTAAATATGGTTGAGCGGAATGCCTCAGTGCCTTATTTTTATTCCTACGTTGCGAATTTTGCATTTGCCCAAAAGCTTTCTTACTAAAGAACTTGAACCTTGAAGTTATTTTATTTAATTAAAAAAAGTAGTTTTTTTAATCGGATATCAATATATATTCTAAAGATATTTTCTAATGAATATCATTTTTAATAAATTTGTAAAAATGAGAGTAACACATAGATTCGATTAAAAGTGGACAGAATGAAAAAGGTTAATATCTAAGCTCCTTTATACGATACGATAATTTTTTTAAAAATATTCTTTACAAATGAAATATACATTCAATACTTTTTTACGCGATTATACTACAAATAATATTTCTAATAAAAATCGTACAAAGAAAACCATTATATTAATGTCAATTTTAAGGTAAAAAATATAGAATATTTTTTTTTCTATAGTACAACTGTAATATGATAATAACTTAGCTTTATTTTTTGCCAGAAATACATGCCCTTTTTTCATCTGTTTTTAGATGCAATAATAAAAAAATAATCTATTTTGAATCAATTATATATTATCCTTCTGAATCCATTAAAGTTTGTCATCTGGTAAACAGATTTTGAATAGCTTTATATCAGAAATTAATAGATTTATTTCTTTTTCTATCTTTTAAAAAATGCTGTAGAATGAAAAAAAAATGAAAATCCGAAGGAGCAAGATCCAGAGAATATGGCGCGATGTAACAGTAACTTTCTTTTATAGTCTTTAATTTTTTATGGTATTTTTTGCTGAATGGGTTTTCGTGTTGTCGTGGTGCAAGATGACGCCATGCCTATTGACCAGTTCTGGATGATTTTGATTGAGTTTCGTATTCAGTCTCTCTAATTCTAGACCATAAATATATACCACAATTCTAAATTAATCACAACACACTTAAATCCCATCGCATCACTTTAGCTGGATGCATCCAACTCGGGCCAGTCTATGTGGTGTTTGTCCTTTATCTACTCAATTTGGAAAATCAATTTCTGCGTATTTATTCAGCAAAACTGTCACTTGCGATACAAACGTGCACTGGCGGTAGAATCGCATTTTGAAAAAAAATATATATCCATTTTTAGGGTCTTTATTTCCATAACTCGTGCACGTGCAATCGCTAAGACTGCTTAGAATAAACTGAATGATGGTTGTTTAATAGTTTATAGCAAAAAATACACAAATATGCACTCCACATTTTTTAATACATATTTAAAACTGTTGCAAAATGGCATGTAATTTTGGCACAATCTGTACTTAATCAGGGCTTAAACTCTACAAATGCAATGAAAGCCGTTATCGAAATTCAGTCAGACATAGTTTCTAAACAGAGATGGCAAAGGATTATAGACATGAGCGGCTAGTTGCAGCTGCAGCACCCCCAAGCAAATTAAGGAACATATATTTTTATATATTAATATATATGTGTCTATTGATTATGTATTATGTATGCGAAAATATAAATATAATTTATAGTTAGTGTTACGCCTCGCGTGTAAAGCAACACTTCTCGTCAGCGCTTCCAGCGTCGTGCATTGCATGGATGCGGGGTGGAAGCGGGGTGAGGGGGGGTCTCTATTAGGTCATTTTTGAAATATATAAAAAAGTAATATGAAATTATAGACACAGAGGATATGTAGCATGTGAATTGATTTTATTTTTTATTACAACTTATACAATTTATTTATGACGATTATTCTGGAGTATTTTCAAGATCTAAAAAACTACTTAAAGTTACATTGGCGAATCATGAGATTGCCGTGATTGGGTTTGTTTTTATTATGAATATATCCGGGTTAGTTTTTTGTGTCCAAGTCCATACTTTTATTTTTTTTAAATCCCACCACTGATTTGGGCAATTGCGAGCTGGACGTTGCTGGTAGAAAAAAATAACCGGCTTGCATCGTTTGAAATGCGGTGTTACTGAAGAATGTTGAAGAGTCCATGGACGGAACACGTCAAGAATACAACTGTCCTTCAACTTCTTCATTAGGAGCTTTTGTACACCGTCAACAACCATAAAATTTAGTATTTTGGATACATAATTCGTGAATCAAAATATCGCCTTCTACAGACCATCATGTGAAGTGGAAGGTAAACGGTGGTTAGGAAGAAAAAAGCTGCCGTGGCTTCACGATATTCGCAACTGGACATGTAGATCGCTTACGTTCGATAACGGACAAGGTGCCTGAAGAAGAAGATCTGTGAAAAAGATGGAGCCATATATTTTATCACAATTATGTATCTAGTTCTTTATACTCCTTTATTTTTTTCTGTAACTCGTTCTTCTTCAATAAGGCAAATTGTGAATGTTGCACCTCACAAAAGTTAAATTACGCCTTATTAAGCCCCAGATTAAGTTGCTTAGCTATTGGTACAATAATATTGGCTAATATATTTTCTAATGAGTATATTTTTCAAAATATTCTTAATGTCTTTTAAACCATTCTCTGTTCCTAAAATTGCTTGATAAAAAGGGATTATTAAATAATGCATCTTGAAGTTAGCAATGATCCCTTGATCCATCAGCTGTAGAATGTTTATGGTATTGTGAGGTAAATAAATCACTTTTATGTTGATTTTATTTTGCTACGTGTGGAGGATAACCTGAAACATTGACAAAATTTAATAATATTTTAATTAAATTAATAAAAATTGATTTAAATACATGGTAATGTATTGAAATTCCCGTGAGACTGTTTTGCCGCACTTATGCTGCTTTATTATTTAACAATAATTTACTGAATCTACAGTATTTCTCTCATTTATTATCTACGGTATTTATTATTGTGATATAGATATTTTGGAATTAAAAAAAAATCCAATTTGAAAAAAAAATATTTTAAGTGCTTAAGTCGAGAACTGACTGCAATGAAATATTGTTTTTAAGTTGATCAAACAAATAATGGTTATCTTTTCCGTGAAATCATTAGTTATATTTCATAAATAGCGAATTTAAAAAAATATTATGCGTGGAGATTTATAAGATGAGATACTACTCGCCGAAAAATAAGACTTTGACGAACATTGATTCAGATGATAGAAGCAATAACAACGCAGTAGAAATGATTGTTAATGATAACATAATTAAAGATGGACAAAACAGTATTACATGAAACTTGCAAGTGCTGGATAAGAAATCAAGCAAAATTCAATAAGTTTATTGAAGTGATGAGTTTTTTTACAAACAATTTAAATAGAATTGGGCATAATTTTATTAAACTAATGTATCAAATTTTCAGAGGAGTTGTCATGTATATATTTAATCAATAAAATCGCAATATTTTTCCTACGAACATGATAGTTATGTTAAAAATTAAAAAATGTATTTAATAGAATTATCATTTAGCATGTGATCCGCCGATAATTTATTCATCCGCATTGAATATCAACAAAAATGATGGTGCTTATGTTGAAATCATATATTCATCATTAGATAGACCGGAGGGTCCATTAGATGGCCATAGTGTGTTTTTCCCCAATGGTGGTGTGTTTATGCCGGGTTGTTCGACACTTTTTTGTTCACATCTTAGAGCATATTATTATTTTGTGGACTCGCTTGATCATAAAGGATTCATGGCCGATTATTGCGAAACTTTATATGACGTATTTCATAAGAATTGCACTAAATCACATCAAATACATATGGGAGGATCACATCCAAAACTCGCGTGGGTATAATATTTATATATCAATTTATTAATCATATAAAAATATATATGTACATTTTTTATTTATTTATAGGAGAGGATATTATTATTTGGAAACACACGCTGAGAAACCTTTTTACAAAGGAAAAAGAAAATAGATAATAGCTGTAATTAATTTATTTAAATGGACATTATATTTATTCTATTGAATTAAGTTGATGCAAACAAGATCGTTAGTACTGAATTAAAATTTTCAGTGCAAAAAAATATATTATATACCTCAGGAGTATGAAGAGTTCTTTGTGAGTTTGGAACATAAAGAATATTAATATTAAAATATTTTTTTGTAATTCAAATGAGATGAAAATATACTCAAACTTGTAGCCGTTTCGCACAATTTAAATTAAGATATAAGCAAAATATATCTAGAACGTAATATTATTTATTTATGTATTAGAAATTTTGAACGTATGTTTGATAAGCGTAATATATTTTGGTGACCCACTGGTACATTTTCCAGTGTGCCGATTGGTATTTGGCGATAGCCATTATTTATGTGCAGCCTTCTGCATTATTGAATATACATTACACAGTCTATTAAATATGTTACATAAATCTTCGCGAAAAATGCTGGAGAAAAATGCTATTTTTACAAGCCGGATGAATAATAAATATTTTTAAAATATCATGCATTGTGAATTTTATTTGTATTTTTCTTTATTATAAATATAAATTATGATTATTTTTGCAGATGATTTTTTTATAGGTTTGGACGTACGAAAAAAACTTTTTTTGAATACTTTATAGTTGAGAAGATCGCTGAAGCGTAAGCTGTAAATAATATCGCTTGTCTTCAAGCACCAAAATATATTTAGAACTTCATCTCCGAAAAAAATGAATGATAGAATATATATAAAAAAATATTTATTAAATATTAGAAGTGTGTCTCGCAATTTTTCATCCTCTTAACAATATCTCGAATACCTTCCACATTTTTATATATTTTTTATTGTTAGTATTTTTAATCGGTGTCAGTATGATTTATATTCAGTTATATTTATGTGTTTCATAACGTTGTCGGATAAGCGTTAAATGGCGTTATTAAAAAAAAAACATTGCCAAGACATTGCGAAAGTACTGAACAAGCGAAATCCGATATAGGCGATATACTCGCTGTTTTTGACTGTTAAATTATTCGGCTGAAAAATAAATAGAATATATTTTTCAGACTCAATGTCGCCGGCCATTTCGCCAATGATTGATTGTCGAAATACCGAAAACTTTGCGATGATAAATGTTCGACGGTAATTTGCCATTAAATTTCATTGTTGTATCGTCGGATAAAGATCGATTTAATAGATGGAAAAATTATTTACTGATTTTCCTAAGCTCAGATAGCATCCGCAACCGATTCCTCAAACACATTTGGTTAAATATATTATACAAGTCGATGAGAGCTTTTCATCCGTGACAAGTTTATTAAACTCCAGAGTGTAGTGGAGGCTAATGAGATTTTCAGATCGTCTAATGTGATTAGTTCAGATGTGCTTTCAAGTAGAAATACAATCGTGCTTTTAGCCTTTTTTTCTAAAAACATAGAAACCAATTCTATATCGAAAAAAAATATATATCGCTTATCTTACGTATTATTTCATCCTTGTTTATCTTGTAACGTTATCTGTCACGTTCTTATAGTTCTACTAAATCAAACCACGCTCTAATTATTTTCGGTAATAATGTAATATTTATTATATTAATATATATCAATATTTTATTTAATAATCCTTAGATACTATTTTGTCATCAAATATGAAATTTGTAGAAGAAAAGCTTATTTATTTTTATTAATAAATATCAGAATCAGAATGAATCAACAGAATGCGAATTCGATTTAAAAAAAGTCAAAATAAATAGTTTATTATTTATGAAAGATTTAAAATTGAAAATTTAGTGAAAATGTGACAGAGAATTATATTTAAATAAATTGTATTGCGCCAGAAGATTGTTGTTTTGCTGTTACCTTCTCTTCCTCCTCCGACATGCTCTCAACTACATTGTGTTTTACACAACTACTTGCTGTAAAACACAATGTAGGTTAGGTGGTTAGTACTTGAGTTTGCTTTTCAAAAATATCATCGATAACATTGTTTTTTGCCTCCAGTCCATGATCTCATCGAGTCCACAATGGGTCGAGGCCAAAGACATAATCTCGTTGCCTACAGGCTCCACAGGTATTGTTTCAAATCCCCCAAAGTCATATACGAAAAATCCCTCCTACCTAAGCTTCTTTCCACACGCGTGGAATATTTTTGTATAAGGTTTTTAAGGCGGCAGCCTCTTTTTATCTTTGTCGAAATATAAGATCTGATGTTCAAATATTATCAGACAGACGAATTAGGCTACTCCTACATACATGTCCAATATTAAGAGCAGCAGATACAGTATATAGTTTTCAAAGAAAGTAAATTAAACAATAACATATATGTTTGTATGAGAATTAGGTTTACATGATCCTAGGCGTTCTGATGATTTATAGTGAGATACTACTTTATATAGTACAATAGTAGCAACAACAAAAGATTATAGGTTAAAATAATAGTTAATCTTTTAATTTTTTTTATATTATCGTCTTTTGATGGCTCTGTTTATTAGAACAACTTTCGGGAGTATCTTGAAGTGAAATTGAGAATTTCACTTTGAGGCTTCTTCCAAGCAGATGTAACTCCTTGTCGGGCATTTTCGATCATCCAGAGGCTGACAACGATGTGGGAGTGATAATTCGTAAACTAATTGAGAGTGGGACTTTCTCGTACTCGTTTTTCAATAATTTTACGTTTCGTTTCTACGGAAATTATTATTTTCTTTTGGCTGTCTTCTTGCAATTTTTTTCGGAAAATTTTTTATAAGTTGTTAAACTTTCGAAAAAAACTCACAAATATTATATCCGAACACGAGGTTGGAAAAGTCACTCAGAAACATTTTTTCAATTTGTTTTGGTTGTTATGCGAGCTGCATGTAAGCGATACACTTTCAGTATACTTACTAATTTACAATCAATACACTTTTACCATTTTAGCAGTAAAGTAGGGGCAAGATCTAGTAAGAAAGATGGATGATGGAAAACTTTCAGCTTTAATTCTTGTAGTTTTGCCATTGTCATTTGTGCATTGTCGACCTATAGAATAGGGGTCGATTTTGTCTATTTTACTGCATGTTTCTAACTCGTTAGCTGCAGTATACTTCTGTTGTGAGTCAGGTTTCAGGATAACACCTGTGTTTTGGTTGGGTGTTTCAGGATAACACCTGTGTTACCTTGGCTTTGTTTTGGTGGCTTGTATTTATCCAACCACTTTACTAAACGCTTACGGTTATTGTATAGGATCCATTTTTCATCATACGTAATAATTCGATTTAAAAATGGATCTTTTTTGTAACGAGAAAACAATATCATGCAAGCTTTCTAAACTTTGTTGTCCTTGATTTTATTTAATTAATTTGAAACCCACTTATCCAACGTTTTCACTTAATTGATTTCGGCTAGGTGAGATAATATTATTAACTTACCAAAATCAAATATTCAAGGATAATTTATGTGCATATTGAGATGAATCTGACTAACCTGTGACTTTAAGTTCAATATTATATAACTTTGATTCTAGCTGACCGCGTGGTTTATTCGTGAGGTCAAAGTTACTAGAACGAAATTTCGCAAACCAATTTGATGCTATCGGCTACGTAGTAATATTAGAAAAGCAATATACAACATTAATGTTTCAAACTGTCGGCGATGCTGTATTTCAACGTAAGAACTCATATTTTATAATTGTATGAATTTCCAAGCTATCTATCTTTAAACAAAAATTATAAAAAAAAATATACCGATACACTCTGTTATAATTCTTTACTATATACAACAGTCAGCTAACAATGGATATAGCTTAATAACGGAAGGATTGCAATATGATATATGATGACATCTACATTGTTGATACCGCCAAGAAGCAATAGGGCCACTGCGAATTCAGTCCATCAGCTGACCGACTACCGAAATTGGATTCAATATTTAATGGGTCATAAAAATAATCTCATACACAGAATAAATCCGATGCGATTCGTAGATACTTGTTATTCATAATACTCTTATATTATATTAATGTTTTTTTGCAAAATGTAACAAACTTTGCCTTTTGTATTATTTACGAATTGTTGGATAACAATGGCATCCTGACAACAATGGCGGACCATTCATGCTATCGGTTTCAGTGGTCATTAATTCAGTGTGAAATCAAATTTTTTGCCATTTTATTTTGGGCTAAAGAGCAGAGCTTCAATCTGAGCTATTAATTAAAATTGACCGATCCATCATCGAACCACTCCCCATGGACAAGAACTCCGAGTGAGTTGCGAAAATTGATGGAAAATCGACACTCCCATGAGATTGTAAAATGTTTTGAAAATTAACTCTGAGAAACTTTATGCATGAAAATGTTTAAACTTTAATTATACGTATTTATAAATAAATAATTCATTTAATCAATTGACAGTTTTTATTAACAGATGTCACTATCATTCTGCCAAATTATATTAAAAAAAAGTTATTTAACAAAAATTCGAACCAGTGGTTAGTATTTTTTATATTTAAGGTCGGTAGATGGCAATATTTTTACTGGATTCACGATTTAAGCAATTTTTAAGAATTTTTTTACAATGTGATAATTTTACGCCAGTTGATGGAATGCAAGAGTCATCTTACGTTAAAAATCAAAATATTTTAAAATAAATCTAAATAATTAATAGTTATACAAAATACCTCAAGTCACAAGCCAAAAATATGAATATCAGACATTAACTACAGATGAAAAGAAAAATAGGCAATGATTAAAATTATTGTTTTAAATAGAGCACTACTGCACGCCTTCCAAATGTTATTATGAATGGCTCTAAATTAAAACTAAACTTAATATTGTCTTAATGTTAAATTAATTATTTTCCGATATGGAACTCTAATATCATTAACATTTATTTTACTAAAGTAATATTCAACCATCTTGAAATTTAAAATTATATATTATGAACTGTTTTGTTACAGTTATTTTTTTAAAATTAAAGAAAAATAAAGAAAGGTACCAAGAACTTTTCTCTTTTACATTCTGTTCTTTATAGCGTTTCATTTAAATTTAAGAATTTATCAAGGAGAATGGCGATTACTTTTATCGAGTCTATGGATTGATTTTAAATCTACAATCTATAATTTGCATATATAATTTTGATCATTAATTAAACTTTGTTTACAGTCGCATTAAGATTTAAATTAATTGTTGAATTGAAATTAGTTAAAATACGCAACGAATAATCGAATATATTAATTTAAATGATTAAATATAGATTTTTTTAGTAATAAATAATTATTTGTCCATTTCATTTTCCAGATTTGAAGCTGTACAATGAACTGAGAAGAAAAAACAAGAAATGAATCCCTTCAAAATATATACCTGTTTCTACCCCTCTACGGCCATTAAATCCTAAAAAGGTATTTCTTTGTTTTTTTTTTATTCTTTGGTATTTCGGAAGTGAGATTATTAGAACCTGTTAAGAATATTATACTGAAGAGATGGATTGTGCTCAATCATAAAGATTAATGACGGATATTTAAAAAAAATGCCACTTATGTTCAGCTAATGTAGGAACACGTGTAGCAAAATTCATCAAAAAAATACCAAGGAAATAGATTTGAAAAAACTAATTGTAATTTTTTCTTAAAAAAAATCATTATCAACCGACCTTTACCGACCAGATAATATGCAGCTACTAGGCTAACTAGTCTACGACACGTTTTTGCACTAAATCGTTTTGATTGACTTTCATCTTTATTGTTGATTTATACGTTGTGGGGGTTACGCTCCCCCGTATAGAAAAATCTGACTCCATAAGATTTATATTTATTTGCACTAAAATTACAGACAGAAAGGCAGAAAGAATATTATTAATAAAAGCGATCGCGTCGAAGTAGCGACGTCGATCTGCTTCTGGTCTACCGACTCCCCCAGTCGGTC